>CAUYQG010237839.1:0-20575 GCA_963574415.1 Tarsius wallacei | reverse complement strand
TTTTGCCCGGAGTCTGTCTCTCAATAAGAGTTTCTGGTGGATAATCTTAGAAGGAGATCTTCTCTCCAGTGGAGTGTTTTGTTTTACTTTTTGCCTCTGGGCTGGCCCAAGCTGGCCTTATCTTTCCACTCAGGAACCCCCAGGGACCTCGGGGCCCAGAGCCCCTTCCCTTCTCTAAAGACCGAGCCACGGCTCACATGGTGTTGCCTGAGCCGCAGCCTCCCTCTGCCTGTGGAGCAGAAAGAGAAGGCAGCCTCCGTGTATGCAGCCCTGCACATCCCTGGCAGTAGCCTCCAGGATGAGAGCCCCATGAGCCATAGAGGATGGACCCTGACAAGCACTGGAGAAAGAGGGCCGATGCAGATGGCCAAGGTAAGCCTGAGTTTTCCCAGGACCCTAGCGACTGAGAAAGTGTGTTTTGGAGGCAGGGCCTGTGGCGATGGGGGGAACCTGTCCCTACAGCATCTGCTATTCATTCTGTCTGTTCAACTTGTCCTGATGGAGGGTGGGGCTACTGTACAGAGCAGGACATCATAAAGGCCAAAAATGCAAACCAAAATGAAAGCCATGAAAACAATACATTTCAGAGGGAAAAAAATATTGTAGCTGAGACACTGGGTGAGCTAGTGTTCATAACTAGACATAATATATGTCTGAGCTTCCTGGTAACAGAGGCAAAAAGTAAAACAAAACACTCCACTGGAGAGAAGATCTCCTTCTAAGATTATCCACCAGAAACTCTTATTGAGAGACAGACTCCGGGCAAAAGCAAAACAAAACAAAAACTATTAAAAGGAAAGAGTCATTATAGTGGTGACTCTGGTGAAATAATTAGTATGCGCAGATCCAAACCTACCTCTGAGATTCCTGGGAGCAGTATTGAAAAGAGAAATGGGTGATGCCCAGGGGTGTTCTCACTTGCTGATTAAATAACAATGTATGGTTCCAGCTTAAGAGTGAGTTCACTCACCCAGTCTGGTAATTGAGGGTGTTTCTTCTCTGAAGTGGTTTGGGTGGGGTCCCAGAGAAGGGTCCTGTGGCCTCCACTCTAATTTAAACCCTATCAGACAGTGACAAGGGCGTGGAGTCTAGAGCCTTTCAGGTGGTCCAAGCTTTCCCCAAGTGAAGGCCACAGGTGGAGAGTGCTTTCTTTACCCAGAGAGAAGTGGGTTAATCAAGAACGCTTTGAGACCAAGAGGGGCTGCCATGTCCAGTGCAGTCCTCTTTCCTCTGGAAGTAGGGGCTCCTGGCGTAGGGGGAGGGGAGGGAAAAGGTGCTGGCCACGGTGATTCTTTGGCCTCCAGTAAACACCAGTGGCTCAGGGTTTCCTCTGTAGATGCAGCCCAGGCAGCTTTCAAAGGTTCTTTCTGTCTAAGAATGCTCTACAGAACCTGGTTGGAGTCTCTGACAGCTCAGACCCTTGTCGATGCAGTGTTTCAGGTCCTTGATTTCTGTAGACAGGTATCCTGTCTGCTGAGAGGGACCCCTTCTGGGTTGTCCCTATCGTGAGGGCTTTGAGTGGTATGATGCGAACATGCCTGGTATTTCCAGCTCTCCTACCCGAGAGTCCCGGTGATGATGTCCCAGGACCATGCATCTGCACCAGAGCGGAAGAAAGGACTGCTTCATTGGAGGGCGAGGACATTTCGTGGGAACAGCAAGGAGAAGAAATTGAGGACAAACCCTAAAAGGTAGGGTGTGTGGCCACCTGTCATTTCCACACATACCCACGGTTTCAGGAACTTTAGCTAAACACCTAAGAACTTAACATGGGATTCAGAAGGCATCTCTCTGTTCCAGAGAAGGCGTTCCTGTGTCATAGGGTCTAGAGTTTCACCGTCAAAAGATTGAATTTATTTTCCCCATCAGTTTATTGTTTCCCAATGGTGCCTTTTCAAGGCCAGGGATCCAGCAAATATTTGAAATAACTGGGTTGCAAACATATCCATCCAATTTAAGTCCTGAAGAGAGAGTGTGTTAATTATTTACAGCTTTTATTGCTTTTTTAATTATGCAAGCTATGTATGTCCTTTGCAGAAAAATTAGACACCACAGCTAAGCAAAGAGAAGACAACAGAACATCCTAGAAATCTCGCCGCTCAGAGATAATCACTGTTAGCATTTAGGAATTGCCCTTCCAGACTTTTCTTTGCGATGTGCACATATCTACCACCAACAAATGGGAAGACATGTGGCTTTTAATACCACTGTTTCATCGTTTCATTCTTTGATTGTTTGGTTCCTTTGCTCAAAACCCTCCAGGCTGCCCATTATGTACAAGTGAAAAAGCAAATTCTTTAGCCAGTCTCCACTTCCATTTTGCCCTCCCCTCAGAAGCTTTCTGGTCTCATTTTTCCCATGATCCCCTACTCTCTCACTCACCCTCCAGCCTTGCCCCAACTTCTGAGCCACACTGTGAACCCAGATCCCTGAGGCCGTCATACCCACACCTCAACTCCCAACATCCTCTCTCTTAGCCTTCTCTCCCTCCTGTCAAGGTTTCATCCAAAGTCCAGGTGTTCTTCAATAGGCGATGTAGGCCAGGCTTGGTGGCTCAGCCTGCAATCCCAGTGCTTTGGGAGGCCGAGGTGAGTGGATTGCCTGAGTCCACAGGTTCCAGACCAGCCTGGGGAACTTGGTGAGACCACATCTCTACAATAAATCAAAAATCAACTGGGTGTGGTATTGCATGCCTGTAGTTCCGGCTATTTGGAAGGCTGAGGTGGAAGGATCCTCTGAGCCCAGCAGGTCGACGCTGGGGTGGCTGTGAGTGTGCTATTGCATTCCAGCCCGGGCAATAGAGTGAGACTACAACTCAAAAAAAAAAAAGAGAGAGAGATGATGCACATTCTTAGCTCTCCTCTGCAGCTGCTGAGACCCTCCATGGCTGGAGATGACCTCTCCTCATCAGGGACCCCATCCTCTGTTATCCACTGTCTGCTGGGATCACATGGCCTGAGCTAACATTACAGAGCACTTGCTGCATGTCGGGCCACCACACTGATCACATTGTCACATGCATGGTCTCATTAGATCCAGCAAGGGCTCCATGGGGCAGGTCCCTTTTTCTCATGAGGAAATTGAGTCACAGATGACCTCTGCTCAGACCCAGATTTGAACCAGCAAGTCTCACTGCACAATCAACGGCTTGCCCCAGTGCGCCCCAGCCTGTCCTGGGCACTCTAATTGCCTAGAGTTTTTCTGGAGTTTTCTTGCAGTGTTGAGTCTGATTCAGCAGGTTTGGGGAAGGGCCCTCGATTCTGCATTTCTGACACAGCCAGATGATGGTGCTTGGAGAGGTAGAGCATCATCCTGCTTCAATCACATTGTTTTTTTCTGACATCCATCCATCATTTTTTATGGATCATTCAGGCTCTATGACAGGACCCCAAGTCAAAAGAAGGACGTCTTCCATGTAACATGCCCTCCCTGATGAAAAAAGCATCAGCTACATAGTAGGGGCTCTCTGTCCCTCAATGGGCCCACCTTTCATTCTCTGTCCATCACCTGTTTTTATTTCCTGCAAGCACGACCATAGTCTGTACATTTGTTAAGCTGCTTACTAGCCTCCTCCACTAGAATGAAAGTCCCATGACAACAGGGCCACGTGTGTCTCACTCACCTCTGTGGCCCTAGCACTTAAAACAGTGACTGACCTGGTAGCAAATGTGTTAGCTGTTGCTAACTATGTGCTCAATATTCCTTGGACTCAGCAGATATGCTGTATGAGTGATCTATTGCTGTGTAACAAATCACTCCAAGACTTAGTGGCTTAAAACCATAGCACTTATTATTCCTCAAAGTTTCCCAACAATTTAGGCATGGCTTGGCTTGGTGGTTCTGGCATGGGAGTCTCTCGGGAGGTTGCAATCAAGATGCCGGCTGGGATTGCGGGCGCCTGCAGGCTCGGAAGGGGTGGGTGGATCTACTTCCAAAGCGGCTTCCTCACATGGTCTGGATAGTGGCAGGAAGCCTCAGTTTCTTCCCATGATCTCTTGGTGACAGCTTGAGCATCCTCTTGACATCATGATTGGCTTCCCCCAGAGCGAGCATTCCAAGAGAGGGAAAGGTCAGGCCACAATGCCATTTATTTAATTTATTTTTAAAGATAGTATCTCACTCTGTCACCCAGGCTGGAGTGCAGTGGCTTGATTACTGCTTACTGCAGCCTTGAACTCCTGGGCTTAAGTGATCCTCCTGCCTTGGCCTCCCAAGTAGCTGGAATTACAAATGTGTGCCACCACACTTGGTTAAGTTGTTTATTTTTATTTTTTTAGGGACAGGGTCTTGCTATGTTTCTCAAACTCCTGGCCTCAAGTGAATCACCCTGTCTTCCTAAAGTTCTGGGATTACAGGCATGAGCCATTGCGCCCAGGTACAATGTCTTTGATGATCTACCCTTGGAAGTCACTTTCCGATTCTGTTATTTCTATAATACCCTGTGTGTTGCTCAGGCCAGCCATGCCATCATGAGAGGGGTGTACACGGGGTAATGGTGACCAGAAGGCATTGGGGACCATGTTGGGGGGTGTAGCATACTGCATGCATGCTATGTGCTAGGAGGCTCTGGCTCTTTCTCTTAAGGGGATTTTAGTCCAGAAGATAAAACCCAACCATGGCAGAAGGTAGGCTGTGATGAGGTTTACCTCAAGGTGGGTCCTGAGGTGCTCTGGCTAGAGAGGCAGGAGACCCAAGTTCCAGTCCCGGACACATGACTCCATGTGCTGGCCAATGTCTTAAGAGCTTTCCATACTTTCACCCATTTGATCCTGGCAGCATCCCTGTTGGGGTGTGGTGGGCAGAGTTCTGAGATAGTCCCTGAGATGACTACCCCTGTTGTCAAGCCCTGATAATTCCTTCCCCTTGGGTGACAGGAGAAGCGGAAGGATGAGGTGCCTCATGAACAGCTCCCACCTTCCCAAGACTTCAACTTGACTCACTCAACAAACATTCATTGCATACCTGCTGTATGCCTGGGCATTCATTGTGCATCTGCTGTGTGCCTGAGTGGGACTGAGTTAATCTGATGGGTCCTTGTAATGGAAGGTCTAGAGGTCAGAGAGGGAAGAAATCAGAGAAATTGGGAGCTGCAACAGATGCTGTCCCCTTGGCTTTGATGGAACAAACTTCCACAATTGCAGAAATAGCAGGTGGTCCCACCCGGGGAGCTGAAAGCAACCCCTGGCTGATGGTCAGCAAGAAGGTAAGGATGTCATTCATATGACTGCAAGGACAGGAATTCTTCCAACAACCAGGGAATTTGGAAGATCACCCAGTGCTTCAGAAAAATGTATCCTGGCCAACCATTGATTTGAGCTTTGTGAGACTCTGAGCAGATCATCTAGTCAAGCCAGGCTGGCATGTCTGACCTTCAGAAACTAAGATGACACAACACCTGGTGGTGGCTTCAGGCTACTGAAATAGTGGCAATATGCTCTGCAGCACAGAAAGCTACTGTAGATGGGCCCCACCAGTGTTCCCATTTTGCAGATTGGGACATGGAGCCTCAGAAAGTGGAAGTAAATTGATCAAGGCCACACAGCTATTTTAATTGGAGCATAGCTAAGATTTAGACTGGCTCTCAGAGGCCATACTGGGACTCCACAAGGGGGAATTCCATGTGAGAAGCCCTTTGTGCATGCTTGGCATATGGAAAGTACTCCGTAATTATTTATTATTCTTGTGTTTACAAGATGGAACCACAGATGTGGATCATGCCCTCATTGTCCAGAAGGGAAAGTGAGATCCAGAGAAGAGGCTGGGCTTGCCTGAGGTTTCACAGTGGACTCAAATCTGGGGCTTTTGTACCCACTCCACAAAGCTGGTGTTTCTGAAGTAGACTGTTTTTGCAGCTCTGACGCCAACCAGAAAGACAGGCCTTGGTTGAAGTAGGAACGTCCTCTAAGTTCAGCCGGGTGAGAATGATTATTGTCATTGCATAGGCTGCCAGGTTGGCTCCTCGGAAGGGTCAAAGCCCACACACATGCACTCAGCCTGTGTCACTCAGGCCTGCAGCAGGAACCTGAATTTACAGGAACTGCTGTGCCATCCGGGATGTGCCCATCAGAATGGCAGGAATGAGGCCAAGCGTCCTCAGGAGGGCAGAGATTCCGATGTTCTTATCTAGAGGTGGGACCAATTCCAATGTCTTTCTTTCAACAACTTGTAACGTGTGGACCAGGTTTTAAGCAGTGATTTCTTGGTTTTGATCCCACGAGACCCTTGAAAGGGTCCTGTAAGGTGGAGATTTGTCCTCTCCATCTTGGGTTCAATTAAATAATGTGTTTGTTTTTCAGGATACAGAACAAATGAACACATTGTGACTTAAAACAGTACCCATGTATCACTTCATAGTTTCCATAGGTCAAAAGTATGGGCACGGTTTAACTGAGTTCTCCGCTAATGTCTCACAAGGCTGAAATCAAGGCGTTGTCAGGACTGCGTTCTCATTTAGCAGCTCCCCTAGGGAAGGGTCTGCTTCCAAACCCCCTCAGGTTGTTGGCAGAATTCATTCTGAGGCGTAAAATCCATGGCAGCTTGCTTCTTAAGAGCCAACAATGGAGAAAGAGATGACTTTGCTGCTTGGGGACTTGGACCTCGACACTCACTTCCAAAAGGCTCACCTGATTAGGCAAGGCCCACCTAAGATAATCTACTTCTTGACTAGGAACTTTAATTACATCAGCAAAGTACTTTTACCTGCCATATTTTATTAGTTAGAAGTCAGTCACAAGTTACACATACACTCAAGGTGAGGGGATTCAGAGAGGGGTGACTCATGGGTCACCCTACCATGTGACTGCCACAGATGGCTTCTCTAAGCTTACTCAGCTAGTAGAATTAGGATTGCTATCCGAGTTTCTGATCCAGTGTTTTTCCTTATCACCACTCATCACCATACAGGAATGTTCTTAACAGTTGCTAAGACTTGTGCTTTTAATTTCTGGGTCACATCTTTGACTGGGGAGGTGTTTTATAAGGGAATATGATACTGAATATACTGGGAAAGGGGTCCCTTGAAAGAGAAATTTCTTATTAAGCCACTGGTTCTATAGCATTTGGCTTACTATAAAGATTTGATACAAGAGGCTACAATGTGCTTGACCCACATGAAGTCTCAAATTTAATGTTCTGGGGATGAAGCTACATGATTAGATAATAGAACTTCTTGAAGAAACAGTCCTCTCTGTTGTTGACATTTGGCCAATCTCCAGAGACAAGGAGTCAGTGTCTAATTTTGAGTGCTAGTGTTGGGAAGGTGCTAGAAGGCAACCCCTAATTCTAAAAAGATCTTCAGATTCACTGTTCAGGAGATCAGGCATAGAGCCTTTTTTTTCTCTTCAGAAGGACTGTACATATTGAAATCCATCTATTTTTCATATAGTAATTCACAACCAATTTATAACAGATGTCAGTAGTAACAGGATTTGTTTTGCATGTATGTACTTTGCAGATAACCAGACAGAAAAGCTTTTACTTGATGAAGTAAGAGATCTGTCTGCTTGTCTATCTGTCTGAATTTTCTATTGCTGCTATAACAAATTACCATTTAGTGTGTTGTTTTAAATACCACAGATTTATTATTTTATGGCTTTGTAGGTAAGAAGTCCAGCATGAGTCTAACTGGACTAAAATCAGAGTGTCACAGGTTGCATGCCTTTCCACAGGCTCTAGGGGACAATCCGTTTTCTTCTCATTTAGATTGTAGGTAGAATTCAGTTTCTTACCTCATGGCTCCCTTTCTCCATATCTCAAATCAGCAAGAGCAGGTTGAGCCTTCTCACACTTTAAGTCTCTTTTCATTCTCATCTCTCTGAGCCAACTTTCTACCTCTTCTTTCATTTTTTAAGAACTCTTTTTTTTTTTTTTAGTTGGAATCTCACTTCATCGCCCAGACTGGAGTGCAGTGACCGCTCCCGGCCACTGCAGCCTCGACCTGCTGGGCTCCGGCGATCCTTCCGCCTCAGCCTTCCAAGTAGCCGGAATTACAGGCGCGCGCTACCACGCCCAGCTAATTTTTGATTTATTGTGGAGATGAGGTCTCACCAAGTTGCCCAGGCGGGTCTCGAACTCGCAGCCTCAGGCAATCCATTCACCTCAGCCTCCCAAAGTGCTGGATTACAGGCTGAGCCAAGAACTCATGTGGTTAGATTGGGCTCACCTGAATAAGCCAGAATAGTCTTACCATCTTGAGATCAGTACCCTTCATTACATCTGCAAACTCCCTTTTGCCATATAAGGTAACATTTTCAGAGTTTCTGGGAGTTAGGGCTGGGGGTTAGGAGATGGACGTCTTGGGCAGGGAGCATTATTCTGCCTACCATATTATCTATCTATCCACCTACTTATCTATCTATGTCTGATCTATCTATCTATCTATCTATCTATCATTTAACTCTTGTGTTCTTGCCTCAAGAAAGAAGTATACTTCTTGACTCATTTTCTAATTTTCACCTCAGTTGTTTTAATGTTCTACAGAAAATGAAATACTGTGGCAGAGATTGCCCTGTAAGTCTTAGCTCACGGAGAATGATAAAATTCATGTATCAGAATAGTTGTTCTTTCTCTTTTGTTTTTAAATATTAAAAATACAGGAAAGTTCAAAAAATATATAGCAAGCTCCTGGGTAATAATGAAGCAGAATTAACAAATATTAACATTTTGTCATATTTGCTTCTGGGCTTATATATTAAAATAAATAAAATATTGCCATATATTATATACACATGATGTATGGAAAATAAAAAGCAAATTTAAAAATTTAAAAATAATTTTGTAGTTTTATGTATTTGGCACAAATCATTTTACTCTATGTTTTCATTGCAAATCAATGTATTCATCAATAATATATAACATTGCTTTGTGCAATAAAATATATGATATACACAATATATTAATATGGCATAAACAATATATTAATTCATTAATTATATATAATATAAATTTATATCTATTAAATGTATATATTAAATGTATATATTAAATATATATATATCCTACTCATTTATCATTCTTTAGTTTGATTTTTAAGGGCAACATTATGTTTCTAAATATCTCATCACATCAGTACATATATTTCGAATTCATTCATCTTAATTGTAGAGTGTTTTATTCCATGAGTGAGAGTTTGGCTTTCCTTCATATGCCTACTAATTTGTTGTTACCAGATTTTAAAATGATAAATATAATTTATAGGATTCTGTGTACATGCTAGATTTGTATATATTCTTTGCCTGTTATATATACTGTAAATATTTTTCTATTATTTATCTTTTTAAGTTCATTTATTTATAAGTACCCACATAATTGTCCATATCTTGTCTTTTCATTCTTTTCTGCCTGTTCTTCCTTCTGGGATTGTTTTCTTCTGCCTGAAGCATGTTCTTAGAATTTTCTTTACAGAAGAAAACTTTCTCCATTTTTATTACTTTCAAAATACATTTTATCAGCCGGGCTTAGTGGCTCAGCCTGTAATCCCATGCTTTGGGAGGCCCAGGTGAGTGAACTGCCTGAGTCCGCGGGTTCGAAACCCATCTGGGCAACTTGGCGAGACCTCATCTCTACAATAAATCAAAAAAATTAGCCGGGCATGGTAGCACGTGCCTGTGGTTCCAGCTACTTGGAAGGCTGAGGCGGAAGGATCGCTGGAGCCCAGCAAGTCGAGGCTGTGGTGGCCAGGAGCGGCCACTGCACTCCAGTCTGGGCGACTGAGTGAGACTCCAACTCAAAAAAAAAAAAAAAAACATTTTATCAATGTTGTTGAAAAAATATGTTTGCTGGGTACGCAATTCTATGTTGACAGTAATTTTCTCTCAGTACATTAAAGCTATCATTGTATTATCCTTTGGCTTCCATTTTGTAGTGAAGAAGTCAGCTATTGGTCTACTCATCTATCTTTTTAAAGTCTTTTATCTCTGGCTACCTTTAATATTTTCTTTTATTCTTTGGTGTTTCATAGTTTTACTTTGATGTATATAGCTGTATGTTGTTTTTTATTTATTACATTAGGAATCCACTGTACTTTAATGATTGGTAGATTGATATCTCCACAGAAGATTCTCAGTCATTATTCTTAAAACATTGTTTCTATTGCTATTTGCTCCCCTCTCTTTCTGAAACACTAAAATATTGTCTGTTAGACTTCTCCTATATTTCATGTTTCTTAACTTCTACTTTTAACAACTTTGTTTTCCTGTGCTATAATCTGGATACTTTGTTCAGTTTTATCTTTAAATTTTTATTCATTAAAAAAATCCACTGAGGTTTTTCTTTTTTTTGTAAAACCGTATTGAAGTATAATTGAATTTTAATAAAATGCACATCTTTAAAGCATCCAATGTAAGAAGTTTTGACATATGCATATGTCTGTGAGATCAACAATACAACCAAGATTATGGGCATATTCATCATTCCCAAAAGTTTCTTCCTGTCCTTTTAAAATTCCTCCCTTGTGCCCACCCTGGCACTTTTCTATCCCCAGGTTACCGCTGATGTGCTTTGTGTCACTATAGATTAGTTTGCTTTTTCTAGAATTTTATAGAAACAAAATCATATAATATATGTTATTTTTTATTGGCCTGGATCTTTCCAGTGAGCATTACTATTTTGAAGTTGTGTATATCAATAATTCATTACTTTTTATTGCTAAATAGCATGCCATTGGATGGATATGTCACAATTTGTATATATGTTCATTTGTTGGTAGACATTTGATTTGTTTTAGTTTTAGGCTGTTACAAATAAAATGACTATAAATATTCTTTGCAAGTTTGTGTATGGACATATGCTTTAAATCCTCTTGGGTAAATACCCAGGAGTGGAATGGCTGAATTATACGGTAGATGTAGTTCTTTTTAAGAAGTTGTCAAATTGTTTTCCAATGTGGTTGTTTCATTCTGCATCTAAACTAGCAGTGTGTGAGAGAACCAGTTTCTCTACATCCTTGACAGTTTTTGGTGTAGTCATTCTTTTTAGTGTTAGTCATTTTTAATAGCTGTGTAGTGGTATCTCATTATACTTTGAATTTGCATTTCCCTAATAAGCAATGCTATTTAGCATCTTTATATGTGCTTATTTACTATATGTGTATCATCTTTGGTGAAGTGTCTGATCAAATACCTGGCACATAAATTTTTTTTTATTATTGAGATGTGATAATTATTTATATATTCTAGTCATAAGTCCTTTATTGGATAAGTGATTTGCAAATATTTTCTTTCAGTCTGTGGCTTGTCTTTTCATTTTCTTAACAGTGTCTTTTGAAGAACAGATTCTTTAATTTTGATGGAATTTAATCTATCATTTTTTCTTTTGTTGATTATGTTTTTAGTGTCATAACTAACAAAACTGTTCCTAATCACAGCTGCAAAGATTTTCTAAGTTTTTCCCTAAAGCTTTATGCCTTTAGATTTTATATTTATATCTAAAATCCATTTTCACTTAATTTTTATGTATAGTGTGATGCATGGATCATAGTTCTTATTTTTGCAAGTGGATATCTAGTTCCAGCATCCTTTGCTGATCTATTTGTTCATTTCAATGCAAATAACCACGCTGACTTGATTATACCACCTGACTTTAACATTTATTATAAAGCTAGAGTATTCTAGTCAGGGTGATATTTGCAACACAATTAACTAAACTGATCAATGGAACAGAATAAAGAGTATAGAAATAGGCCATACTATGGTTAGTTGATTTTTGATGAAGGTTCAAAGGCTATTCGGCAGAGCAAATACAGTCTTTTTAACAAATGGTGCCGCACCTGGAAAATTCCTCCATCAACAAGCTGAGGCATTGTCAGGCTCAACCCATCTGTTCCTCTTCTCTTAGGGATCACTGCCTTCCTTGCTTGGTGTCCAGTGTTCTGAAAACTATTGTTTTATTAATTTGTCCAGTTGTTTGTTTGAGATGGTAGATCCAATTACTGTTTCACCATCTTGACCAAAAGAAGTCCCTGACCTATAGCAACAGTCCCTTGATTGACAACCCCTCCCCTGACCCAGCCACTGTCATTGGCATGCTGAGTTTTAAATTTAATCGGTATGTGTATTATGCTCCATTTCCAAAAAGTTCCATTTGATTGTTTTTCAAATCTACTTGACATTTTTATAGCCTCTTGCACTTTGCTCTTATTTTCAATCTTTTTTTCTTGTTGAAATCACACACAATATTTTGTATCTATCAATGCCAATATAAGAAGTCTTGCCATATCTGACTCTGCTTCATGTATTAACTCTCATTTATGATCACCTGTTTTCTTGTTTGTGTTGACATTTTTGACTGTGAGTTGATATTTTTGAAACTTTGAGACTTAAAGGTGGATTTCTTCAATAAATATTTGTTTTGCTTCTGCTAGGTGCTTGAGGGCACTTGCTGGACACCACTTTATATGAAATTCTCGGCTTTAGGTTTCTTCTGGTCACCCACGTAGTGTGAATTCAGATTGCAAACCCATGAGAAGGTTGTCATATTGTTGTAAAGTTAACAAGAGAAACTTTTCCCCTTCACTTAGTAATAAGATTTGAGTAGGAAAGTTTTTTTTTGTTTTGTTGTTTTTTAATGTTCCCTGGATAGGTGGTAGAAGTAGGGAGCATTTATTTCTAATTTGCCCATATACTGAGAGTCAGACCTTCTGAAATCTCAGCTTGAAGAAGAAACGGAGGATGGGTCTTCCACATGACTCTCACTGAGGTACATTCTGGGCTCTGCACCCATCAGAACATGAAAACGGAGGCTCCAACTCACATGCTTTGGCAAACCCCTCACAGTGAAAGCAGTCTTACCTTCACAGGTTTCCGTTTTCATTAGGATTTTTGCTTTTAACTATTTCTTACCCTTTAATAAAAACATCAATACATTTAGTTATTTTAAAATAATTTTTACATTTTAATGTGTATTTTTAATTGTTAAATGGAATTCTTACTTTTTTAGCCTTCCTTTTGATTCCTTTGTCATTAAGAAGTTATATATTTTGATATAGTCAGATGGAACAGTCTTTTAAAAAATAGTATTACTTTTGGGTCTTATCTAAAACAACATTTTTTTTCTCTCAATCTCCCAGGTCACAAATATAAAAATATATTCTCTTATGTTTTCTTCTTATATAAATATATACACTCATATATAGAATTCATATTTAGAGAAGGATTTATTTTTGTTTATATAAATGGACTATAGGTCAAATATGGTTTTTGATTTGTTTTAGTATGCTCTCATGAGCTAGTCATTATATATAATTTTTAAGAAATGGGATCTTACTATGTTGCCAAGACTGGAGTACAGTGCTATTCACAGGCATGATTATAGGGCACTGCAGCCTTGATCTCCTGACTTTAAGTAATCCTCTTGCCCCAGCCTCCTGAGTAGCTGGGATTGTAGGTGTGCACCACTGTGCAAAGGCTATGTATATATATAAAAGAAGAATATGCATGATTGTATGTGGCCTGCAAAACCTAAAATATTTATTTTCTGGGCCTTTACATAAAAGCCATGCAGACCCCTGCATTAATCCACTTTCCCCCACTTATTTACTATTTTTTAGCTTCCCATTTATACTTGAAGTTTATTTCAGGGTCTTCCATTCTGTTTCATTCATCTCTTTGTTTTTTGCCAACTCCAAATACCACACTGTAATGAAAATGGCTGTTTTCATTAACAAAACTACATGAGTTAAAGGAGAGGGATTAGAAAATGCAGCCTCCATTTTCAAAGTGGAAATGGAAAAACATCAAAAATTCATACTCAGATGCCTAATTGCCCTGACATTAACTAGAGGCGTAGAGATTCAGCATGCTCACAAAATCCATCTCTGCCTTGCCCAAAGCGAGTGCTGGACCATGGAATTGGATTTTATCGATTAATTTTTAACTGTGTACAGTGCTGTCTGAAGCATGTACCGCTCAGAGACTTGTTCTAGGAAGCTTCCGACAAATGGAAAAATGAATTGCAAGGTCCCAAGAGAATGGAAATGAGCGAGGAGAGATTGCAGGTTGTACCGGAGAAGGGCACTCTGTAAACCCTAAAACATACATACATTCGTCACTGAAGGGGCCATCAGAGGAGAAAAACCCCAGGGCCTTGAGAATGTAATTCTATTAGCAGAGAGTGGCTTTCCTTATTTAGTGGATGTTTATCTGTCTGTTCACTTTAATCATGGCACAACTTACTTATTCAATGAGATAACACCTTCAGTAATGAGAGTCTCTGAAGTGAGGAAAAGACATAGACCTACATATGTGGCCCTGAGCTCATGTGGCCTCTGCTACATGTGACTGAGACCCTTTATCACTTCGGCCACCCACACCACCTCCATCCACTTTTCTTTGTACTGTTCTTTCCTACAACGTCAAAAGAGGAAAATGAGAGAAATCATATGTCAGACCGCACAGTTTCTCCCCAGAATCTGTGTAGAGCAGCCTGCGCCCACTAACAAAACCCTCTCTCCTTTGGTCTACCTTCCCTCCTCAGACTGACTGTGAGGTAAGGGAGCATGTCACCCTCGCAGCCCAGGACAGACATGCAGCTCGGGCACGGCTCTTTTGAAGGGGCTCCATAGCACCTGTCACACCTTGAAGGGCCTTGCACACCTGGGGATGGAGATGAGCTGGCAGAGTCTGCCTGACCCAGGACAATGTTCCCAGGATGCTGCTGTTTCAGAGGGGACTGCACACAGAACATTTCAGGTGAACCAAGAGAGAAAGAAATAGACCTTGCCCGGGCTGAACAAAAGATCGCTTTGAAGACATGGCCAAGGTTCACTTGGGCTCTTCTCAAGGGCAAAAGATTTCAGAGTCCACCTTGGTGAGACCTGAATTCAGGGAGTGTGACTCTCTGAGCTATTTTGATGGAGTAGTGGTCCTCGCATGTCCGTTTTCTAAAAGGAAAACCTCCCTGCAGTTCCAATTCTGCCATTCTCAACACTTGTAAGCTGGTGGCAGCCACCTACTAACTCAGGGGCAAAGGTGACCCATAGCAGGTAGCAGAGGAATTCTCTCCACACGCCCCCTTTTTCTCTGCACTTTGAAACTGCTCTCCACCCAAGCCCTGTGGGAGCCCCGCTCGGTTCAGGGGTTTGTGATTAGGAACAGCAGTCTCCCCACACTGGCTCATATAGTGCTTATAGGATTCCGTGGTCTTGACAAACAGGGCCGACTTCTTCTAAGAACAATGCAGGACCCCCTGGAGAATGCCAGCTAACGCCCCAGGCCAGGAGGCAACAGTGGATGACGGAGCTTCTCCCAAACATAGAGGCCAGACAAGATGAACAAAAAGTCACTTTCTCATGATTGCTGTCAGGAAAAACCAGCACCCCAGAGGATACCACATTCTACAGCTCTTATTTAGAACTTCGCAGGCAGCCCAGTGATTATGGGACTGCGACTGGCTCTTGGCAGCAGCTCAGGAAAATGAGGAAGGAAAGCAGCCACACAGGGCACCTCACCTTCCTCCCTAGCTGGTTTTGAGGAGTACCGTGGAGAGTGATTGCAAACTGAGACTTGGAAAGGGAAAGGATTATCTGTGCTTTGGCCAACCATCTAGAAGCAGTGCAAAGACCTTGTAAAAGAGCTTAAGGCATGCTGCAAGGTACTTCATCTTAGTTCTTTCATCTGTGTTATGAAGGTGCTAGATTAGATCTATGGTCTGTTTCTAGTTACACATTTCTATCAGTAAAAAATTTTAACCAGGCATGGTGGCTCATGCCTGTAATTCCAGCATTTTGGGAGGCTAAGGTGGAAGAATTGTTTGAAGTCAGGTGTTAGAGACCAGCCTGGACAACATTGTAAGACCTTGCCTCTAGAAAGAAAGGGAGAAAGAGAGAAAAGAAAGAAAAGAAAAGAAAGAAAGAGAGAGAAAAAAAGTTAGCTTTAGCTGGGTGTGACGGCACCCTGTAGTCTTAGCTACTCAGAAAACTGCGGCGAGAGAGTCACTTGAACCCAGAAGTTGGATGCTGCAGTGAGCTATGATCACGCTACTGCACTCTAGCCTGGGTGACAGAACAAGACGTCGTTTTAAAATAATTTTTTTGAGCCTGCACCCTAATAAATGTATATATGTTCTTTTACAAATTATACATATGTTGGACTCCAATGTTGTTTTGTGCACATTGCAAAGGGTGGGCAACAATGGAAATAAGAAAGTCTAGATGAAAACAAATGTAAATAGAAGCTCTAGTAATTTTCTTGCTCTCCCTTTGTTGAGACTTCTCTCCAAACAATACTTTATTTTAGAGACACATAGATCACATGATCCGGTAGGGCCTCCCTAGTTGGAAAGTCCATGAAGAATGCAGTCTAATATGTTGGTCACTGGCCACATGTGGTTATTTAAATTCTCTAAAATGAAATAAAATTTTAAACAGTGTCTCAGACACACTAACGACGTTTCCAATGCTCAATAGCCACATGTTGTCAGTGGCTACTGTATTGATCAATGCAGCTCATAGAACATTTCCTTCATTGCAGAAAGTTCTATTGCACAGTGTGTTTAGCAAGTACTCAATACCACGTATTTCATTATTTAATTGCAGCAACTAACCTTGACTAAGCACTTTTGGTAGCTATGCATTGTGGAGTGTGTTTTATCAGCATTATCTCACTACAGCAACCTTTGGAGTTGGGCACTATTATTATCCCCATGTCATGGGAGTGGGGAGAGGAATGGGATGTGGAGGGACCAGGAGTCACTCAAGCTGACCAGCTAGTTAGAGGTCGAGCCCTGTGTTCTCCCAGACAGCCCACAGGGTCTTCTCAGATGTTTCGGCATGTGCTCTCAAGGCTGGCCACTGCCCGAGTGCTTCTCTGTCTCATAGGTACAAAGGGAGTTTCTTGCAAAGCCGCATTCAGCTGAGAGCCAGCAGACTTCGCAAGCCAACCTGGGTGCCCAGAAGAAGGTGCCCTCCTCCCCAACCCAAGGAGCTGGACCCAGGCAGAACCTGTGGACAGACTTCTTCAGAAACGGCAGGTAATTCTCTCCTTGGAGGTGAGTCCAGACTGGGCATGTGAAGGCACCCTACCACAGCATAGACACTGGGGATGCAGATGGTCAAGAGCCAGCCCCATCTCCAGGAGGGTCAGGTGCACTAAGACAGTGACAAGACATGACATTTTTGAGGTGATCAGAGTGACTCTAAACCAGTGGGAAAGGCATGGGGGAGAAGATGGGGAATTCAGTATTGGGAAGACAGCAGACACCCCTGAGTGTGGGGTCAGATCCCGTGGGAGGGGCAGCTTCCCCCCAAGGGCCAGGGAAGCAGGAATCAGAATGTGTGATGCCTCACCTTCACCATCTCCACAGAGGAAGAGGCTTGGCCCTTTCTGTTGGGCCGCTGTGAGGCCAAGGTGGGCTAGTGGCTAGGCATGACAGCCGGCAGGAAGCAGAAACATGATCAGTTATGAAGCTGCAGTAAGTGGCTTACCGGTGAAGCAGTGACAGACACGCTCCTCGCCATGCTCGAAAATGCACAAGGATTGCACTTGAGGGGTGTGCTGCTTCCTGCAAAATGGCTATTTTAAGCTGCATGAACTGGGCCACCAGGGCAAATCGCGTCACCTCTAGGGACCCCAGTGCCCCCTCCTCTCCCTCTCCCTTCTCCCCAGTAGTCATGAGCATGGCCTCAGTGCTCCTTGCAGGGTGTTGACTGGGGAAAATGAAGACCTCTTGTGATGGAATTACCCTCCTTTTGTTGCTGAGGTATGTCTGTTGGCTCATGGGCTGACCCTGGACTCTGTCTGATGCCTGGGGTTGGTCCCGGGGGACCCTGGGCTTGGGCCTCTCCTCCATCTTTGTATGGCTCCTGTGCCCCCTACGGGCAGGTAGCACCTGAGTGCCTTCTCCCTCCCTAAACCCTCCAGGGTAGGCAAGGTCAAGGACTGGTCTTGCTCCTGAGAGAGTTTAAAACAAGATACAGATAGGATCTTATATTTGGGTGGCCAGTTGTAGAAGAAAAATATTGTTTTTCTGAGGTGACATCAAGAGTCAAGACCCATGTGCAAGAGGCTGAGATGAAGGGGGTGGATGAACAGACATCCCACCAGGGAACTGAGCTTTCTCTTCCTTCACCTTCTCTGGCTCTCCTCCTCCTTCCCTCTCCTCCTCATCTGGTGGAGCAGCTATTGGGTTGTCTTGATGATACCACACCCCATGGAGGGCACCTCAGGGCTAAATGAGGGTATGCACCACCAGGACACCAGAGAGGGTTCCCCATACAAAGGGCCAGAGGATACCTGACCGGTCTGCTTGATCATGGGGCCTTCCCATGACAGAGGCAGGTGGCATCAGTGTTGCCTCTGTATTCTCCTGGCTCTCTGCACGTGCCCCTCCTCTCTCTGCTCCCCTAAAGTATAAACCGCAGTCAGGAATCCAGGTCTAGCCTGACACCCTCTAAAGTACAGGACATGACTCAGGGCATCTGGAAGGCACATAATGCGGGGTGGGGGGGGGCGGTGATTTCTGGCAGCCTCTGGGATTCTCAGAACTTACTGGCTTCTTGTTGCTTGTTCCATGGACACTGCCTTCCCTTTTGCCCCCACCAGGTCCACTTCTTGAATTTTCCCTTACATTGGGGTGGAACTCCCATGGAACCTCTGTGAGGCAGAGCACTGGCAGTCTTGCTGTTGCGGTCAGGAGGTTCCCACCGGCCACTGATGGAGCCTAGCACAACCAGCCAGAGCTCCTCCAGTGGGAGCTTTCCCACCTGCTTTCCTTCCAACACTCTAAAGATGGTTGAATCAAGCAGTTTCTGGGGACTTCTGTCAGCCTCTCTGTTTAAGAACAGATCCCAGTTGTGTACTAACACTAAAGGGAAGGGGAAAAAAGAAGAATCTTGGCTCTCAATAAATGTGGTGGAGGGCAGTGACAGATGGACAGACTGACCAACTGTCCACCCTTTGCTCAAATCCCACAGAGAGTGACTTTGGCAGGTCATTTTTGTCTCCCTGTGAATTTCCTGTTTGACCACCTAGGATGCGGATGCTCTGACTTATGAACCCAATGGTTTGATGCAAGGCCTCAGGGAGCCACTGTGTGCAGTGATGCTTTGCAGACTCTGATGCAGATGACAGACTGTTACCAGATACTCAGCATGATAAACGCATGTGCATGAAAGTTGGCACACACTGTGTGCCAATGGTTGTGGACATGTGGTGATGAGTGTTTTTGTTGTTTGGTGGAGCACAAGGCCATCTCAGTTGTGTTGGGGGAGGAATGCAAAGGGGGACTTCCCTGGAGAGACAGGGCTTCTTCTGGAAATGTGGATATAGGGAGAACAGACAGAGACTTTCTGGACTGGAGATTGAACGAGTAAAGGCTCAGGACCAGGAAAGGGGATGTGTAGAGGGTAGATTGAATACAGATGGGCTGGGGTGCGGGCTGGGCCTCCATGGAGGATGGAGGACAGTCATTGAGACCATGTCTCCACTTGGGTGCCATCTGAATTAGTTTCTTAGGGTTGCTGTATGAAATTGCCACAAGCTTGGTGGTTTCAAACAGTAAAAATGGATTCTTTCACTGTCCTGGCAGTTGAGTGTCTCACACTACTTCTGAAGGTCTGAGGAAGATCCTTCCTGGCCTGATCCAGTTTGGTGCCTCCAGGTATCCTTGGCTTGTGGCCTCATCATTCTAATCTCTTGCCTCTGTCTTTACTTCTCCCTGGTGTCATTGTGGGTCAAATATTCCTTGCCTTTCTCTTCTAAGGACATTTGTTATTGAATTTAGGGGCCTCATTGAATCTGGGATTGTCTCATCTTGAGGTCCTTAATTTAATTACTTCTGCCAAGACCCTTTTTCCAAGTAAGGTTACACCCATTCACACATTCCATGGATTAGGACTTGGGGGCCACTATTCAACCATCTTTATCATTTTTCCACTATCTGCAAACCAACAGAAATGATCTTAAAATGTATTTTTAAACAAAAAAGGGAGGGATACACGTGGACATTCAGTGTACAATAGTATACATCATCTGGGCTCTCATTGTTTGTAAACAGGTTTTGGAAGAAAGTCTTAGTATAAACCTAATATAATGAAAAAAGAATCACCCCAGTCACCACCAGCAGGACATGTTACCCTTTGGGGAACAGTTGTCCAAGTGATCACAGGTAGCCTCAATCCTAATGGCTACGAGACTCACTGGCTTTCTTGTAGGAAGAAGGCCCAGGGGCAGGCTGGAGGGGCCTGGTCAGGGCCTCCATGTACATGGGTTGTATCACTTGAGCTGAAATCTACTTGCAGTCCAGCCTGTCCAGCCTCACATTCTGGCCCTGACTGCCCTGACGATGGGACTGTAGCAGCACACACAGTGCAGGGCCACCTGCTCCCCTCTCCTCCTCCACACAGGGTGCCTTTCCACACACCTTCCCATGGAAGTGGATATGTCTTCCCGGGCCCCAGTGTGAGCAGAGAGACCGATTGCAAAGCCTGTGACGTTCATTCTCCTTTTTTTTTTTTTTTTTTTATATTTTATTTTATTTTATTATGTTATTGTGGGGTACAGTTAGGGGTTAGGCATACAAAAATATTTCGTTCAGGTACCCTTGTTGATAAGAGGTGTCTCCCCATCCTCAGATAGATACCCAC
>CAUYQG010237834.1:0-23390 GCA_963574415.1 Tarsius wallacei | reverse complement strand
CCTAGCATCTAGGATCTACAAGGAACTCAAATGTGCCAAAACGAAAAAAACAAGCAGCCCCTTTAAAAAGTGGGCAAAAGACATGAATAGACACTTCTCAAAAGAAGATATACAGGCAGCCAACAGACACATGAAAAAGTGCTCAGCCTCACTCATCATCAGAGAAATGCAAATCAAAACATTGAGATACCACCTAACCCCTGTAAGAATGGTCATATTTAATAAAACAAACAACAACAGATGCTAGCAAGGATGTGGAGCAAAAGGAACGCTTCTACACTGCTGGTGGGAATGCAAACTTGTACAACCTCTTTGGAAGACAGTGTGGCGATTTCTGAAAGAACTAGAAATTGACCTTCCACATTACCCAGCAATCACCCTATTGGCAATATACCCAGAGGAAATCTGGTCATTCTACAAGAATGATGCCTGCACACATATGTTTGTTTCAGCTCTGTTCACAATAGCAAAACACAGGGAACCAACCGTGTTGCCCATCGAAGCTGAACTGGATTTAAAAAATGTGGTACGTACACACGATGGAATATTATGCAGCCATAAAGGACAAATATATGGATTTTGCAGCAACTTCGATGGATTTGGAGCCGATCATACTCGATGATTTATCACAGAAACAAAGAACAGAGTTCCATATGTTCTCACTCATAAACAGACCTTGAACAATTATAATGCTATAAGAAAGTGATTGGCAGCAGTGGGAAACTGTCTGGGGTGGGGGGAGTAGGATAGGCAGTTGAGGGAAACTGCTGGGGGAGGGAGGGGCATACTTCATCAACAAGGGGCCTGCATGATCAATGTTTATATACCTACCCCTGAAATGTACCCCACGTCTTTATAATAAAAATTTTTTTAAAAAAGAAAATTTTCTTGAATTATTTAGAAATACCTTTATTTTTCTTCTTCATTCTCACTTTCTGGAATATCTGGAACTCTTCAACTGGTCCTCTAATTTACTTTTCTTTTCTCAAATATACCTGTTAGTCTTTTCCTTCTTCATATCTGGGAGGTTTTCTCAATTTTATTTTCCAAAGCTTCTACTGCATTTGAAATTTGTTTTCATATTTTTAATTTCCAAAAGATCTTATCTTTGCCTCCTACATGTTTTATTTTTATAGCTTTCTGTCTTTGATTTTGTAAATGGGATATCTTATCTCTCCAAGGATATTAATAAGAGTAAGTTTGTTCTGTTTGGTTTTGGGGTTTTTTGTTCTGTTTTATTTTTTTAAGTTTCCATCTTCCTAAACAGTACTGATTTTTATTCAAGTTTTTTTTTTTTCTGGTCTCTAGCTTTTATATTAGAGCCTTTCCTTAAATGTCTAGTGATTCTCAACTATCTATATGTTCAATTTTAACACTGCACAGTTTTTTTTTTTAAGCATGAGACACTCTGAGATTAGGTTTATGCTCTATGTGTGGGGTTTCACTATGAGAGGGATTCTGACTGTATGACTATGTTTGGGAAAATTCAGTAGTAGTCTTTTCCAGCCTGGGTAGGTACCATGCTAGGAGGACATAATTCTAGCAAAGCATTGGGGTAGCCAAACAGAGGAAGAAGGTTGCTGGTCTTCCCAGTCAGGAGGTAAACTTTTTTTTGCTATTTGAGGTGGGGGTCTCACTCTGCTGCCCAGACTGGAGTGCAGTAGCATTATCATGGCTCACTGCAGCCTCAATCTCCTGGGCTCAGGCAATCCTTCCACCACAGCCTCCTGAGTAACTGGAACTACAAGTACACACCACCACATCTGACTAATTTTTAAAATTTTTTTTGTAGGGACGAGTTCTTGCTATGCTGCCCCGGCTGGCCTCAAACCCCTGGGTTCAAGCAATCTTCCTGTCTCGATCTCCTACAAGGTGCTGGGATTACAAGCATGAGCTACCACGTCCGGTCTAGGAAGTAAAATTTTTCTGCGCCTCTTATTTAGTATGGTAACCCACCATCAGCTGTACCCGTGTTTCTCATGTCATTCCCTCTGTTTATACTTCAGGTAATCAACTTTCTGAAGTTATCCTGCCAGGGAAGGATAAGGCCAGGCTGCCGCTGCAGGGCGTAGGTTAGGATCTAGAAGCCTGCTGCTCAAAAACAGGGTTTCAGCCTACCACACTGGACTTAGTCCTGCCCTCACCTCCCACCTTCAGGGGCACCTTGTGCTGCCCTTCCAAAGATATGGGGACTTCTGGTGTGTATCAGCTAACTTCACATTCCCCACTGCCTGTTTAAAACTCAGTTCTCAAATACAAATCAAAACCACATTGAGATACCTCCTAACCTTATTAAGAATGGCCATCATCAATAAAAGTATTATTTACATCTGAAAATGTTGAATATGTTTGGAGACGGCTAGTTAGTAATATCATCTTTAAAGGCATATTAAAGTGCTTGCTTTGTAAAGTCCAAAATGTTTATAATTTAATTTCATGTTTATGAGAAATGGAGAAAGCAAATAAAATATCAAAATACTGTTTAAGAATAAATTCTTTATAAATAATATGTCAGACCTTATAATCCACTGGCTATTTGTTGCAAATGCTAAAAGTTCTGTGGACTCACATTTCTCCTCCTATTAGGAAGATTTGTTATAAATATGATTTTTCCAGTATCAGTAGTGTTCAACTTCTAGTTCCCATTTTAGTTCTTAACTTCTCTTTTGAAAACTTATTTCTGTAGAAATGATTTTTCCACAAATATAATTTCTGAAATGGGACATCATTAACTTAGTCTGTCATGACTTGACTCACAGCTTTAAGAAGGCATTTTCTCTTAGGTTGAAAATTGACTAATAAGGAATTATACTTATCAACTCTCTGAAACCAAGATTTGTGAGGATACACTTTTATGAGAAGATTCAGCTAGCTCTATGGTTCCTGATTATTGCTTCTCATATCAGGTTCACAAGGTTCAGCTTTAAGATTTAAGCAACAAAGAACACAAATTGAAAGTGTTGTTCTGTTTGAAGAAATTGTCAAGACAATCATTATTTACTTTTTAGAAGCTTGAGGGAGATACTCTAGCAACATGTTGAGTTTGGGCTTATTATTATAATGAAGACTTGAGTTAAATGTGTTAAATTTGCTATCTATAAATAGAGCTAGAGGCCATTCTTTTGTTAAGGCCTGGCCTGGCCATGTTACTCTTTGAGCTCTAGCTGGGTCATGTTTCCCTAAACTTTGGCCCCCTCCCCTGCCTTGGAGAGGTGAGCCTTTTCTCTCTCTCTCTCTCTCTCTCCTCTCTCTCTCTCTCTCTCTCTCTCTCTCAATCTCTGTCTCTCTCTGTCTGTCTCTCTCTCTCTCTCTCTCTCTCTCTCTCACACACACACACACACACACACACACACACACACACATCTACTTTCTAAATAAACTATATTTTCCAATCTGAAATAAATAAGGCTAGAAAGGCAATGTAGAGTCAAAGAAATATGTTTAATTTTAGGGTGGACATCGAAAAGTGGACAAAAGACATGAGTAGACTCTTCTCAAAAGAAGATATGTGAGCAATCAACAGACACATGAAAAAGTGCTCAGCCTCATTAATCATCAGAGAAATATAAATCAAAACCACATTGAGATACCTCCTAACCTTATTAAGAATGGCCATATCAATAAAACTAACAACAGATACTGGCAAAGATGCGGAGAAAAGGGAATGCTTCTACACTGCTGGTGAGAATGCAAACTTGTTCAACCTCTATGGAAAACAACATGGCAATTTCTAAAAGATCTAGACATTGAGCTTCCAAATGACCCAGCAATCATCCTACTGGGGATATACCCAGAAGAACTCAAAGCATTTTACAAAAATGATACCTGCACATACATGTTTATTGCAGTGCTATTCACAATAGCAAAAACATGAAACCAACCATGTTGCTCATCTAAACTAGGCTGGATAAAAAGAATGTGGCACATGTACACAATGGAATATTACACAGTCATAAAAAGAGACAAGCATATGGACTTCATAGCAACTTGGATGGATTTAGAGTCAATAATATTCAATGATCTATCACAAAAACAAAGAACAGAGTACCACATGTTCTCATTCATAAGCCAGCCTTGAACATCTACCATAATACTATAAGAAAGGAATTTGGCAACAGGAGGTGGAGGTGGGTATCTGAATTCAAATCAAGTAAAATTGGGACCAAAGGGAGGCCCAAACTTTACCTATATGATAACCACTAGTATACCCCACATCTCTAAAATTAAAAAAAAATTACACACATATATAAATTTTAGGGCAGAAATGATACTTGTAGCATGATCATGTAAAAGGGTCATCAAAAAGTTCTTGGAAAATATATAATGTGAAAAAAACCATTCATGGATTTCATTTTTTTAACAAAATAAACTCATATTAACTTGTTAAAACATGTCTGAACAGGATCTTATTTGAAATACAAAAATGAATAATACCTTAGTTTGAAAAGAGCTCCTGCCAGAGCAACATGAATTATGTTAAAATTGAAGATAGGCCAATCACCAAATTTATGGTGAAACTCAGGTGAAATAATGGTGACATTATGATCCTTTAAAAAATGTTAGTTAAATATATCTGTAGCTCATATTCTGTTTACTCTGAAACCTTTCATAAGTTGCTTTTTCATGTTTTCCACATGCATTTTCTTAAACCATTCCAAGTTATTTCTGGAGTTAAAGACTCCATGACAATATTTGATTATGTCAATCCTCTGGACAAATTATCCGGTGGCTTTTTATCTAGGAATAAATGCTGAAATTCTGATATTGGCCTCAAGAACCTACAGTATCTAGTCCTACTTACCTCTTCAAACTCATCATTTCTACTTTCACTGTCACTTGTTGGCCTCAAAACATACTATTATTACAATCATAAAAAAGAATGAAATCACATTTTTTGCAACAACGTAAATATAGCTGAAGGTCGTTATTCTAAGCTAATTAACATAGAAACAGTAAACCAAATATTGCATGTTCTTACTTATATGTGGGAGAAAAACGTTGGGTACACATGGGCATAAAGATGAGAACAACAGATCCTAGGGACTTCTAATCAGATGAGGGAGGTAAGGTGGTAAAGGTTAAAAAAACAATGACTGTTTTCCTTGCAGTTCTGTGAACATCAAACTAGTTTTTAACTTAATGTATTTTCATTGGCACTTCCCTCTGCAAAAATACCCTTTTACCAGATATCCACATTACTAACATGTTGAATCTCCTTCAGTTTCAGAGTGTTTTTCTCCACAAACATGAGTTCTACCTTGACTACTCTATTTAAAATTGTAAGGTGCTTTCCCCCAATACTCTTATTGTCTTTGATTCCTGATGCTGCCCATCAGCATAATAACATTCCAAATGATATTGGTAGATTTATTTAATTATGCTTTTCTGAGACATTTCAATATACACATTTCACTTGTACCAATGATACAGTTAATCTAATGTTAAACCTGTGCCCTTTCACCTAACAAATAAGAAAGCCCTTTACTGAATTCCCAGAGTGGGTTAACTCACAGTGTTCTGATACTATAATACCCTCTATTTTGTTTATTTGCACCCTTCATTAATTGTTCCTTGGATATCTAGGTAAAAAAACATACCTTTTCAAGTTTATGACTGCCCACAAATTATAAATAGACTTTCTTATATTACGTATAGTTTAGTTAAATATAGTTTTGAATTCCCTATTGCTTTAGTTGCAGAAATCATAATATTGCCAATCAAGATAAATTAGCTTCTTCCAGTTAAAAATAGTGATCTTAGTATGATTCTGATTCTTTCCTGTTTCTCTTTCTTTTTTCTCCAAAGGGCATCTAATTCCAGAATGAGGGTAGAGAGGTGAACTTAAGAGAAGATCATTTGTTTTTGGAACATTTTTTGTTCTCATTAATTTCAGTCATGATTTGTTTTATTCTATCTGTACTATGTATGGTATTCCCAACTACCACCTTTGCTGCATATTCATTTTTGTTCACTATGTAAAAATTTTTAATGTTTGAATAATTCCAGACTTACCAAAATTCAAATATATTAGAGAGAATTCCCACATACCCCACACTTAGTTTTCCCTATTGTTAACATCTTATGTTAGCATGGCACTTTTTTTCAACTAATAAATCCACATTGATACATTATTATCAACCACTCTATGCTTATTTGTTCATCCCTAATTTCCTTTTTCTGATACAGAATTTTATCTAGGATAGTAATTTGTATTTAATCCTCATGTCTCCTTTCACTCCTCTGGACTGTGACAGTTTTTCAAACTTTTTAAAAAATGATCTTAATAGTTTTGAGAATTGATCAGATATTTTGTGGAATGTCTTTCAATTGAAGTTTGTCTGATTATTTTCTTACAGTTACACAGGGTTTATGGGTTTTTGTGAATAAGACCAGGGCAAATAATATATAAGGTACATGCTATCAACATGATTTACCATTGATGATGCTAACTTCGATAATCTCTTTAAGGTCATGTTTGCCATGTTTCTCCATTGTAAACCTAAACCTCTCCATCTCAGTTCTGACACAGATTTTTCCACAATTTTCTCTTTCAAACTAAGACAATAAACCCACATAATGCTTCAGATTATAATCCTACATTATCTTATTTATTTTGTTGCTCAAATTGTTTCATCATTCTCTGTTGGCAGAACTTTTGAAATCTCTTGACTCTTTGTCTTTTAAACACTTTTTCTGGCAGTACAAGATATTCCAGGCTCATTTTGTATATTTCTGTCACAGCTCTAGACTCAACAATTTTAAGAAATCCTGCTTCCAGGCTCCAGATGAACTCATTACTATTGATTTAGGCCCTCTTTTTGAATGGAGCTAGGGTATATATGTATGTACAGCAGCCATACATAAAGGGATATCAATAATTATTTTATTATGTGTATCTTTCAGTGTATATATATATATATATATATTTAATTTCATGTATATTGCCAATATATCTTTCTTTTCTTTCCCTTTTTTTTAAAGATGTGGGATACAATTCAGGGTTAGGTATACAAATGTTCATTATGCAGGTACCCTTGTTGTTGAAGTGTGCCCCTCCCTCCCCTGGCAGTTTAGCTAAAATGAGCTTATACTGTTTTTTCCCCCCACTAATCCAGAACTGCAGGCTTCATTTTGACCTTCCCCACTTGTTTATCTGTAACTTTCCATTCCAGGAAAAAGTCTCATATTACAAAATCAACATGAAAAGTACAGTAAAGTCTCATGTTACAAAATCAACATGAAAAGGACAGTTGCATTTTTATACACCAACAACAAACAAGCAGAGAACTAAATAAAAAGCTCAATCCCATTCACAGTAGTCATACACAAAAAAATGTAATACCTTGGCACCTTCCAAACCAGAGAAGTGAAAGAGCTTTACAATGAAAACTACAAAACACTGCTCAAAGAAATCAAAGAATACATAAACAAATGGAAAAATGGTCCATGCTCATGGATTGGAAGAATTAATATCGTTAAAATGTCCATTCTACCCAAGGCAATCTACAGATTCAACACAATATCCATCAAATTACCCACATCATTCTTCTCAGACCTGGAAACAACAATACAGAAATTCATATGGAAACAAACAAACAAAAAACACGAATAGCCAAAACAATGTTCAGCAAAAGAAACAAGATGGGAGGTATCACACTTCAGACCTTCAATCTTATTATAAGACTACAATAATCAAAATCGCCTGGCATTGTTACAAAAACAGGCATATAGACCAATGGAACAGGACAGAGATTCCAGAAGCAAAACCTCAATGAGCTCATCTTTGACAAAGTCATCAACAATCTCCACTGAAGAGAGGAGACACTATTAAGTAAATGGTGCTGGGAAAACTGGCTGACCACATGCAGAATAATGCATTTACCACACACAAAAATAAACTCTAAATAAGTCAAAGACCCAAAGGTCAAACCTGAAATTATAAGAATCTTAGAAGAGAAAAGGAAATACTCTTCTGCACATTGAAATAGGCAACCATTTCTTGATCATAACCCCAAAAGCACAAGCCATAAAAGATAAGATAGACAAGTGGGATCTCACTGCACTAAAAAAGCTTTTGCAAAGCAAAAGCAACCATCAAAAGAGTGGGGAGACAGACCAAAGAATGGGAAAACATATTTGCCATATCTGACAAAGGCCTAACATCCAGGATCTATAAGGAACTCCAACAAGCTGAAAGGATAAAAAGCAAATAGCCCTACTAAAAAGTGGGCAAAATACATGAATAGATACTTCTCACACAGAAGATATACGAATAGCCAACAGACACGTGAAAAAATGATCAACCTTACTAACCCTCAGAGAAACAGAAATCAAACCACACTGAGATACCACCTAACTCCAGTTGGGATGGCCACCATTAATAAATCAATAAACAATAGATGCTGGTGAGGATGTAGTGAAAAAAAACACCTCCACACTGTTGGTGGGAGTGTAAACTAGCTCAACCTCTATGGAAAACAGTGTGGCAATTTTTAAAAGAAGTAGAAAATGACCTTCCATACAATCCAACAATCTCCCTCCTAGGGAATATACCCAGAGGAACTGAAATCATTCTACAGAAAATATACCTGCACACACGTGTTTATTACAGCACTATTCACAATAGCAAAAACATGGAATCAACCAGGTTGCCCTTCAAAAGTGTACTGGATATAAAAAATGTGATACATATATGTAATCGAGTATTAAACAGCCATAGATAAGGACAAAATTATGGATTTCATAGCAATTTGGATGGATTTAGAGTCTATCCTACTCACTGATCTCGCACAGAAACAAAGAACTGAATATCACATGTTCTCACTCATAAGTGGGTTCTGAACATTTTCACTATACTAAAATGCAGGGATTGGTACATAACATCAGTAAAGATTCCTGATTCTAAACCAGGAGAAGTGAGGACCAGTGGTAGGTCCAAGCTTCACGTGCACAGAGATCACTTATGTACCTGATCCTGACTTGTACCCAAAATCTTCAATAAAATAAAATAAAGCATTTTTTAACATGCAAAAAATAAAAACAAAAAAATAAAGTGTCTCTAGCCCTCTTTCCTCCATGTGAAGACACAAGCAGTCAACAGAACTGCAACCCACAAAAGGACCCTGACCAGAGCCCCACTACGCTACACCCTGACCTTGGACTACTAGCTTCCAGAAGTGTTATAAATAAATTCTGCTATTTATAAGCCAAACAAATAAGTAAATAAATAAATAAATAAAATCTAGCTCCTATCATTCACTATGCATTTACATATATAAATATATATATTTGAACATATATATGTTCAATTTCAATATATATGTAGAGTCATTTCACTATTTTTAACCTGTACCACCATTAGAAACAGCTTTACCAACAATGTTTATATACATTTTCTTTTTGGTTTTAGTTCTTCAGTCCAGTCTCATTTCAAAAGTTATTTCGGTCAGCACCTCATTTTTTTACATCCTACAGTTAGGCTATATCATTCATTTTTAATACCATTAGATTATTTTGTAACAGTCTGCATTCCATTTAGAATCCCCCACACTCCATTTGAAAAATTTACACTTATTAAGTTTCAATTCTTGCCTGTGAAGTTATATAGATTTTGACAAACGGATAGTGTTATATATCTATCACTAGAGAACTATGCAGAATAGTATTACAGCCTTAAAAATATCCTCTGTGCTTCACCTATTCATCTCTCTCCTGCTCCTATATATCTGGAAAACACTTCCCCATCTAAAGAATCTGCTTTAGACAATTATGATCAGTCTTCTAAATACTATGTTCTATAACTAGAAATTCTTTTTCCTATAAATTACTTTAATTCCTATGAGCCAAAAAGGGTCAATATGTTCTAAAGATTCAGGAAAAGCATTTTCACTTAGTTTTGCTAGCAATACTTTTCAGTTGAGTATGTGTGCTCATGTTTGTGTGTTTGAATGATTATGGGTATTGTGTATTCCAATTTTAAGTTTGCATCATCAGATTTTCTGAAAAAAGCAACTGTCCCTTTGAGAAAAGTAATCTTTGGATGATTACTTAAGTGAATCTCAGGCTTTTGGGCTTATGGTGGATTGTCAGTAATCATAATCACCTTAGAATTATCACTACTTCCTTCTAAAGCTAGGATATATCATCCTTGGAACCCCCTTCTTTGTTCTAGTATAAGTTCGAGTTTCTTATAAAACCAGTTGAAGTGGGGAGGGTCAAATTTCACCTGTACGAGATGACCATTTATATACTTAATCCTGAATTGTACCCCACATCTTTAAAATACAAAAATTAAATAAAAGTTTAAAAAAAAAGAAAAAAAGAGAGGCCAGGCACGGTGGCTCATGCCTGTATTCCCAGCACTTTGGGAGGCCAATGCTGAAGGATCGTTTGAGCTAAGGAATTCGAGAACAGCCTGGGCAAAAAAGTGAGACCCTGTCTCTCTTTAAAAAAAAAAAAAAAGAAAGAAAGAAAGAAAAAAGAAAGAAAGAAAAGGAGAAACAACAAGCAATAAGTGTTAGGTTGTGTTTCTATTGATTGATTTTTAAAAATTGAGCCATAGTTCCCTGCTAATTTATAAGTCTGAATTATATTTTCTTTCTTTACAGGGTATTAGTTTTATTTTGGCAGACAGTTAAATTACTGTGGATTCTTGCTGACTCTTTTGGTCTTAGTTTTAGTCTTTTTAAGGTAGGTTGATTTTGACTTTGTCCTTAATTAGATAGTGTCACCTTTATTCCGAAGGCATGTATTTTCTGAATCTCAGTTGAATATCTGGACTCTTCAGCAATGTGTCTCCTCTCTGGATAGGACAAAATTGTGTCTTTGTGTGTGTGTGAGAGACAGCAGGATTTATTGAGAGGACAGAAAAGCCCCCATAGTGGGAGGGAACCTGAAGGGGTTGCCCCCAAATCTTGTATTTTTCATCCTTGTGAGATCTCTGTTATCATCATTCAATCTAAGTCCAGCATCTGCTGCATTCTGCCTAGTCCAGCTGAGTCTTTCTGTGAGCACTGCACAGAAGACTCCTCAGTCAAAAACCTAGAATGAGCCCTTGAAAACATTTTCAGACTGCACTGTTCAATCTGTTCCTTTCTGGGAACCTGCCCTGAAAATTCCATCCACTTCCACAGCTTAGCAAGGCCATTGCTGCATTTGAGCTCCATTTCCTTAAGACAAGTTGCAGAAAGTACCCTCGCTTAGAGCTTCAGAGCACTGTTTTGTACCTTCTAACAAAAATTACAGTCCTGCTTTACCTGTTGTCCAGTGCATGGAAATAATCACTTCATATATTTTGTCCAATGAAAGGGCAAGTCAGGTACCAGTTATTCATTGATGAATGAATACTGAATTGCCACATACATGTATTTTTTTATTATTTCAATTATGGAAATTTTTGACCAGTTAAAAGTAAATTTGTATCACTATTAATTTATCATGCTAAAACTTTTATAGCCATCAATATTTCCTGGCATATTTATGATCCATTGTTGGAATGTATTTGTGTAGTTGCAAAAGTTTTGAAAAGCTCTGGTCTATAGTATAAAATTAATGCTTTAATTTGCTGAAAATTAGTTCTTGATATTCTAAGCCAAACTTCTGGAATCCCAAACAATTATTATATTTTGCAAGTATTTCATCTTGGAGAGAAAAATGTTTATCCTTACTCCATAGAATTCTGAAAAGGTTAGTAGGTTTTTCAGAACTATTTTGAAACTTATACAAAAGGAACCAACAGTACTTTAAAAATATTTTGGTGTATACGGTTGTCTTTGGATAATAAGCATTACCTCAAAGTCAATTTTAAATGCAAAAGAAGCATACAGCCAAAGGTATTAACGAGAAAGAAAAATCCACGAGAGAATAAATCAAAACATTATTCACTAAATCAATCACTTCCCTAGGCTTAATATTTCACAAGTAGAAAGCATTATTTACTGTTCTTATTTCATGTACATAAAATGCAAGCTGAGAGTTAAGTCAATTCTTAAGAGTACTGAAATACACTGCAAGAATACACTTTTTGTGCATTATCTGTTTTCACCAGAAAACAAAAATGAGATTGGGAAAGGAAAGTTAATTTAATATCTGTTGTGCAGACTTCCATCTCATCATTGAAGAGAATTTAAGTAAAAGAAGGGAAAAACCTAATGATTCAGTTAATATAGAAACAAAAAAATTCATAGAAAAGTAAAAGTGCTTGCTTAAAGTATTACATTTTTAAAAGTTTGTAAAGTTTTAGCCTATAGCAAAGACCATGCTGATTTTGCTGTAAATCAAGAGCACATTGGTGACATGAAGATGCACCCTCCCTCACCAATTTCAGTGTGATTGTGTCTGAAATCATTATGTTCTGACATGACTTATTTCCCTGATAAATAAATTTCAGAAAAATGAGTTTTTTGTTGACTCCCTTTCCTAATTATAATTTTCTAATGTCAAATTTAAAAAATAAACCATTATAATATCACACAATGAATGAAGATAAAATTCCTAGTGTTGACATACTACACATCTGACCTCATTTACTATAGGTTTTGGTGTAAATGTGGAATTACCATTATATACTTTGAGGGTGAATTATTTTTCATAGAGATGAAAAGGATGCCTGACTTCCCAATGTGTTACTGGATATCTTTATCATAATTCATACTACTAGGATTTTGAGAAGATAAAAATATAAATTTCATCTCAATCTTTAACAAATGAGCCTTTGATTTATTTTTCCTTTTATTACAAGGATACCTCAAAGAATAACTAATACAATATGTTGACTATGAGGTTCTCTAAGTCAGTGCAGTTTACTGCATTTTGAAACGAAATGAAATGAATGATTATATAACTTCGCATATGACTTTAAGTTACTAGTTTATTTATTAATGCTTTTATATGCTGATAATCAGCAATAAATCACATAAGTAAGCAAATTTGCTCAAATAAGATTGCTAGTATTTGTTAGGGAAGCGAGGAAAAAATTAGCTGTATTCAGTTTAACTATAAAGTAACAGAAATTAGAAATTTTTTTATAAATGATAAAATTCAGATTATGATCACTACATATTTGTGGGAACCTACTGCATCTTTTAAGTTTACATGAACATATGCTATAAGATATGTATTGTCACTTTTGTCAAGAAGTCAGGGCTAGACAGTCCTGAAATTATGTCATAGTATAGTAACTGGAACTCAGTATCTCTATGCCATCCTGACTTGCTATTATTTGTGTGTACTTATATCTGTAGAATCAGATTGATGATGCATTTCCAAATATTGAGTTTATTTTTCAAGCAAGAAGAAGAGTGAAGAGTGAAAGTGCTAAGGGCAACGTGCCTTTCCATCTCATATGCAAGCTTTCCCAGGAGAAGCTGTACTCAAGCATTTATGTTTTCATCTCATAGTTAAAAGTGGGTTAAGTGATCACCCCTAATTGAGGGAGTCTGGGAAAGTAAGTATTTATCTTCTCCACCTACAAAAATAAAGGCAAGAGATTAAGGACTTGTGCCTAGTGTTAGAGGGGAGGTTCACACTCCCTTCCATCACTGTTATACGCAGACTATGGTATTACAACTTCTTGAGCTTGAGACACCTATTACCAGAAAGAAAAAGTTAGACAATACTTGATACATTTGAGTGCCTCTGTTTAACTTAACATCTGGTAGAATAATTTCTCATATAAAGAATTTCGGTTTGGGGGTTGAGGATTTTTTTTTTTTAGTAAGACGAGTGTGTTTGGTAAATGAAAAATTTGTACTCCAATATCAAGGAAGGAGGGTCAGTGAAACTGCTCTGCATAGGAGGAAGTTCTTAATTAGAGAAGAGCTTCACAGTACAAACTCTGTAAAAAGTGACCTCTTTACATGAACCTTCAAAATTTGAATAAAATTATTAAATTTACAAATTTCTTGTTTAGCTTCATTTTTAAAAGTTGTAGAGGGACTGCATTTTGCATCCTGAGGGGCATGTGAAATACAAGAGCTACAGTAAGGCTACTGGAGGAAATCAGCCTCCAGGATTTTACTTCTATTATAGAGAATTGTCTACTATCTTTAAAGAATTGCCGGGCTCGGTGGCTCAGCCTGTAATCCCGCATCTTGGGATGCTGAGGTGAGTGGATTGCCTGAGCCCGTGGGTTCGAGACCCGCCTGGGCAAGCGAGACCTCATCTCTACAATAAATCAAAAAATTAGCCGGGTGTGGTAGCGCGCGCCTGTAGTTCCTGCTGCTTGGAAGGCTGAGGCAGAAGGATCGCCAGAGCCCAGCAGGTCGAGGCTGCGGTGGCCGGGAACAGCCACTGTACTCCAGTCTGGGCGACAGAGTGACTCCAACTCAAAAAAAAAAAAAAAAAGAATAGGGGCTTTCCTGCAATTTTATTTAGAACTCAAAGGGCAGGAGAAGCCCTACTGACATCTAGGTTACACACACACAGAAGACCCAGGTTAATAAATACCTAGTAAATCAGAATCTTTGCAGAAATTCATGCATATGTACACACACTGACAATTAAGTTCATGAACTCCTCCCAGAAAAAATGCTACATACTTCATTGCTGCATATCACTACGGCCACCTTCGAAGTACTCCTCCTGGGAAGCTATACGCTGATGCCAATGCCTACTCCATCCATCAAAGCAGTCTTGGAACTCTTTTTCTGGAATGGTCACCAGAGCTGTCACTGTGAAAATGTCGAAGTTTGAATTAGAGCAACGAACAAATGTTACATTTTCCGTTAATCTTGGCAATAGAGGAAATAAAATCAGGGACACATTAGTCCACGCTTATGAGGATAATGCCATGAAGAAAACGGCAGTGTACAAATGGATTAAACATTTTTTTTTCTTTCTGAGGGGACAGAAAATATTACTGATGAGAGAGTTCCGGATGGCCAGTAACAAACAGAACTGACAAAAACTTTGCAAAAAATTCGTGGAATTGTCCATCAAAATCATCAGCTGACTATGAGAGGCATAGCAGACCAAATAAACATCGATGGAGAAGCAGGAAAATATGAACTGAAAATCTTGATATGACAAAGATGTGTGAAAACATGATCCCGAAGGAGCTCTTGCATCATGACAATGCACCAGCTCACACAGCACTGTCTGAGAGGAGATTTAGCCAGTAAACAACTGTATTGGAACATTCTCCCTATTCACATGATCTGATCTCCAGTGACTTTTTCCTTACCCAAAGATGAAGGAAATATTGAAAAAATACATTTTAATGACATTAAGAACATCAAGGGTAATACAACGACTGCCCTTATGACTGCTCCAGAAAGAGTCCGAAAATTGCGTTGATGGTTAAATGAAGCCCTGACATCTGTGCATAGCTTCCCAAGGGGAGTATTTCAAAGCTGTCCATAATAATGCTCAGCAATGAGCTTTGCAGCACTTTTAGCAATTTTTCTAGGATGAGTTTGAGAACTTAATTATCAGCCCTTGCATATAAATATTTTGAGACAAGTGGTCAAAATCCCTACCAGGAAGATTGTATAATTTACCTTTCTACTAAACATTTTAGTCACCATTATTTGAAATATTAGCAACAAGGACTATATTTTGTTAAAATTGGCTAATTCCCATTTAACTTTGTAAGTGTCTTATTCTCATCCTTTGCTGATTTTTATCATATTTTTAAATTAAATTTATAATGTATTTGTGAAAGCTGTTATAATATTTTTAATTATTAAAATTTGAAATGCTTTAATATGTCTATATATGTTGCAATTGTTTTTCTACTTTGCTACTTGTATTTTAATTTCATTGATTGTATTTGTAGTGCCAAAGTCTCTTGATTTTAGATAGTCAAATATATTGTTTGACTACACTGTTTCTTGTTTTATTTTGAAGTTTTTAATGATGTATTGATATAACTTGTTCACCAACATTTTATCCTGCCACTTTGAAAGTATTATTTTCATTTTAATAAATAAAACTTTATTTTGAAATTAGCAGTGAACTGGAAATATAGATTTTATTTTCAAAATGACTAGCCCATGCCTTAACAGTATTTACTGAATACTTAAGCCCATAAAGAATTTAAATATACTCCATTGTCACAATGTACTGTAAAAAAACTGTTGATTTCTGAGCTTTCTACTCTATTAATCTAATATGCATCATGAGATGTCAAAGTAATTTTTACTTATTAGCAGAAGTTGTCCCCTGTGTATGAGGAAAAATTAAAGTATATTATACATTGTATATTAAATTATATATATAATTTAACTATATAAACTTATAATTTATATTAATTTATTTAATTTATAATTATAATTTATATTAATTATATAAAGTCTGTTATATTTCAAGAAGGTTGCAGTAGTTCAAAACAAGGACACTCATCCCATCATCACATTTTAGTTTTGGTAGTGGAACTACTTAGTATTGGGATTATTTGATTAGAAGTTTATAGTGGAGAGCAGGGTGAAGTGGGTCTACAACATGGGCTTGTGGGGAAGATCAGAGAGTTAAGCCATATATTTTATGTATCTTAATTGCAGTATTGAAATAAGCCTTTTGTTTGAAGTTTCCCTCTCCAATTTCAAAAAGCAAAGCTCTGCTTTTCTAAGCTGTGTATTTCCCAAAACAGTTATATCATAACTAGAAGTGTTTATTATATCTTAACATTTTAAAAGTTTTTTTAAAAATTAAATCCAAGATATCACAAAGCTTAAGACTTGTATGATTTTGCTTAACCAATGTTCATAATTTCTCCTACTTGTACACACACATACTTGTCACTTTTTTCTATTAGAACAAAATAATTCCAAAGATTTTTTTAAGACCTTGCTCATATAATCTTCCTGTACTTAGTCCCATACAATTTGATTATAGTAGTATAACTTAAGTTTTTATGGACTCATATTGTTACTCATTTATTCTTTCCATGGAATTTGAAAATATACTCTTTCTTGAAAAGCCAAAGGTACTATCCACGTTTGAGATAGGTTGGTTTGATTTCTTGTTTAATTTTGGGAGAATATACATTTTTTTTTCATTTGTTTTGAAAGCAGGACTTATTAAGAGGACAGAAAATCTCCTACAGTGGGAGAGGACCAGAAGGGGTTGACCAAGATAATATACATTTTTATAAGATTGGATTTTCCTCTCTAGAAAAAGGCCATATCTCTTCATTAAAAAACAATTTTATATCTCTCAATAAAATTGTATAGTTCTCACCCCACATAAGCCTGTATAAGTCTTCTTAAATTTATATCTAAGAATTTTATTTCGAGTTACTCCTTTTTTTTGTTATAAAGATGTGGGGTACAATTCAGGGTTAGGTATACAAACATTGATTATGCAGTTACTCTTGTTGATGAGGTGTGCTCCTCCCTCCCCTAGCAGTTTCCTTCAACTGCCAATCTCACCTATCCTCCCCTGGTAGTTTCCCAGTACTGTCAATTCTTTTCTTATAGTATTATAATTGTTCAAGCTCTGTTTATGAGTTAGAACATATGGCACTCTGTTCTTTGTTTCTGTGATAGATCACTGAGTATGATCAACTCTAAATCCATCCAAGTTGCTGCAAAGTCCATATGTTTGTCCTTCTTTATGGCTGTCTAGTATTCCATTGTGTATATGTACCACATTTTTTTTTTATCCAGTTCAGCTTCAATGGGCAGCATGGTTGGTTCCACGTTTTTACTATTGTGAATAGAGCTGCAACAAACATATGTGTGCAGGTTTCTTTTTTGTAGAATGATTTGAATTCCTTCAAGTATATTCCCAATAGGGAAATTGCTGGGTCATATGGAAGGTCAATTTCTAGTTCTTTCAGAAATCACCACACTGTCTTCCAAAGAGGTTGCACTAGTTTGCATTCCCATCATCAGTGTAGAAGTATTCCTTTTTCTCCACATTCTCGCCAGCATCTGAGTTACTGTTTTAAATAGACATTTGTTTATATCTACGTCTCTTAAGATCATTATTTCCATGGAAAAAATTTATTAGATTTCTGTATTTTTATGGTGGTTAATATTTTAACAAATGTTTTTCACACTTTTTTTCAGTCAGTTCTCTGACGCTTTAATATAAATATATTATCTACAAATGATGATTATTTTCCCTTTAATATTCCACATTTTTTCCTTTAATTACTTCACTTCACAACTGTGATGGATAATTATTTATAGGTGGCAATAGCAGCAACATTGTTTCATCATCACCTTCTAGTGTTTTATAGCTGAACATAAGCTGGTTTCTATTTAGAGATTTACCTACCTACTCATAAATTATTTTTTAAAAATTTTAATAAATAGTGCTGGATTTTATTAAGTGGTTTTTCACGTTCTATTGATCTGATCATAATTTATTTTAACCACTTCTATTAATAGTAAAATTACTGAGCACTTATTATGGACCAATCATCAGCTAAATAAATTTTGTATATTGTTTGTTTTGATCATCAGAATAACCTTCTGAAATATTTACTACTATTATGCACTTATAGAGGAAGAAGCTAGGTATCATAGAATTTCATTAACTTGTCTAATTAATTAAAAATTTCATGCTAGAACTGTAAATCAGCCTTGTCTATTCATAACCCTAATATTACATTGCCTCCCTTATCAAAATGGCAGAATATTTAGAGATATTTATAATTAACTGTTTTTGAATAATTAAGACTTTTCAGAGTAAATGAATATTATTAGTTAATATTTATTTTTTACATAATTTTACTTTTCTTCAATTTTTTATAACTATGAAATTAATAACAAAGAGTGCTCTATATTAATTTAAAGTGATGTCAGTGAACCAAGCATCTGTAAATTGCTGTAAAGGGTATACACTATGCTATACACTCCAGGAAAAAAAATACACACACACACACACAAACACACACTCTTTTCGCTTGAAAAAGGAAATATTGAATGCATAAACAAGAAATGGTTACTTATAAAATGTTAGGTGAAATGGTGAAAAAGGCTAAAAAAATTCTAAGTATAACTTCTTATGTAATTTTTACTAATATATTACAGTGCATTTAATTGTGGTATCCTAAGAAACTATATGTTAAAGTTTTAACTCCTTGTACCTCAAGATGTGTGATTTTATTTGGAAATAGGATCTTTGTGGCTGTAATTATAGTATATTATAATTTGTATACTAAAATATGGTGAATGCTTAATGCAATATGACTTGTGTCCTTATAAGAAAATGATGGGAAGAAGTGAAATGAAAATAAAATAATTTTATTATTTTTAAAAATTTTCTTTACTTTTGAATTATAAAGGAACTATCTTGAACATTATAAAAAAGCATTCTTCTACAAATTCATGCACATCTTTCCAATTTTTATGTGTATTTTTAGAAATCTTTTCCTGTGTTCTATTTTATTTCAAATTTAGCAAAGTGTATTATTCTAAGAAATTACTCATTTTAAGTTTATCAGCAAAAATTGTGAAAAAATTTCCTTCTGTTTTTGCTTAGTTTTCTTAATTCCTAAGAGTAAATAACTAATTATTTATTTTTTTAAAAAAATAACTGTTGTATTTTGTTGTTGTTTTATAAACCACTATTATTAATTACATATCTGTTATTCAGTAGGTAGTCTAACTCAGCTTCTCATACCATCAGGTGATTTCCTTCTCCCTAACAAAAGACCTGTGACCTAGCACAGGACACAAAGCCTCCAAGTACTGGGCAAGTGGTTTCCCCTTTCAACTCCATTAAATAGACTTCACTCAATCTAGAATGCTTGTTACTAAAATAAATTGATAATTCTCTATCTGCTAAGATTACTTATATTTGCCTTAAGAAGAGAGACAACTTCCCAGCAGGTGAGATCTTTGTAATGAAACTTAGAATTAAATTTTGCACATTTTTCACAACACTCTGGCAACTTTTTGTGGAATAATGAAAGAATGAAGATGCATGTCTTTTGTTTTCTTGCTAAAGCTGACTTTGTAAGTTTTCTTTTTCCTCTGAATATATCCCTCATCCTGGATTACACATAACATTGTGGAATTTCCCATAAACCATCATAAGTCCCTATCTGTAGATAGGGACCATAAAAGGAGGCAATATAATGGTAGATAGGGACCATAAAAGGAGCCAATATAATGGTCTATAAAAGAACTAACACTGACATGTAAAACTCCTCCCTACACCATCATGTTGAGTTTGTATCAATGTTTATTTGTTTTTGCTGAAGTTTGGCACTATATAATTTTATTAATCATGTGAAATATGTTGTAATGTGTAACAAAATAATCATCTTCAATTTATAATGTGTCATTTATCAATATAATAAATTCATTTCCTTTATCTCATCAAAAAACTACTGTATCCTTTTTCATTTAAAACTTAACTGATATGACATTATAAATTGTGAAGGTTGCATTTAACAATTTTTTCTTTGATTATCCCATTTCCTGTAAAATTATTGAGTCACATTGCTTTTAGATGACTCTGTTGTTGAGAACATAGAATTGAGTTTTTGTTTCCTAATCCAGGCAAATTATTCATTTTGGCCCAATTTATTATTTTTTTATGTACATTATAATAGGTAAGTCTGGCAATCTATCTTATTTTTTATTATGTTATTGTTTAAGATGATTCTATATCATTTCAGTTTTCTCTTTTAATGAATTTATTTATTTATTTTTGTTATCGATCTTTGAGTATTTGTTTAACTTCCACTTTCACTTTTTCTGTCATGGTCTATAATATTGGAAACTGTGTCACTTTTTTTTTTTACTTTCTTAGTCCACTATGGCTGCTATAATAAAAATACTATAGACTAGGTGGCTTCTAAACAATAGAAATTTACTTTTCATAGTTCTGGAAGCTGAGAAGTACACAGTCCACAATGAAGGTGCCAACAGACTCAATGTCTGGTGAGGATCTGCTTCCTGGTTCATAGACAACACCTCTATTTGTGTCCTCCTATGGTAGAAGGGGTGGTAGAGTTCTATAGGGTTTCCTTTATAAAAACACTAATCTCATTCATTATGGCTCCACTTCATAATCTAATCATTTCTCAAAGACCATCATCTCCTAAAAATATCACACTAGTAGTTACAATTTAAACAAATAAATTTTGTGGGGACACAAACATCCAGTCAGTGTTACAGCATTCCTACCTAGGAATACTATGATTCTGCCTAATATATTCATATCTCTATTTCTTAATTTATCCACCTCAGAAACTCTCATACTCACATAATAAAATGCTATGATATTAGCAAAGTTGCATCATTTCATTCTCTTTCTTTTCCTTCTTTACACATTTCCATTTTTATTGGCTTATATTGTCTAGAATATTTGTCCCAATTTATTGAATTTCATGCTATGAAGCTACAATTTCAAAATTAGTAAGAATGCATCATTGTATAGCTATTTATCACACTTGCAGTGTTTCATCTATTCCACACACTTAATTTTAAGAGGTATGGTTATTTTAAACATTACAAATAAAGAAAAAAATGGAAAAAATGTGACCACTGAAATGTATATATTTTTAATCTCTGAAGAAGCTCAGGAGTTTTCAGCCATTATTTTTATACAACATTTAAGGCCATTTTTCTCTGTCTTCTCCTTCTAAGACTCATATTGCACGTATGTTTGTATATTGAATGTTAGTCTCTGATAATACGAAAAACTGGAATTTTCATGCATTGGTAGTGAGAATGTATAATTATACATCTATGCTGCAAAAAATTTTATCAGTTTAATTTACAATGCTAAATATAAACTTTTCATATAGCTCAGCAATTTAACTCCCAGGCCTCTACACAAAATAAATTAAAATATATATCTATATAAAATGAGCAGACAACAGATACACGAAAAATGCTCAGTCTCACTAATCATCAAAGAAATGCAAATTAAAACCATACTGAGATACCACCTAACTCTGGTCAGGATGACCATCATCAATAACTCAAAAAGCAACAGATGCTGGAGAGGATGCAGGGAAAAGGAAATACTTCTACACTGTTGGTAGGAGTGTAAACTAATACAACCTCTGTGGAAAATTTCTAAAGATCTAAAAGTCAACCTTCCATATGACCCAGCAATTCCCCTTCTGGGAATATACCCGGAGGAACTCAAATCACTCTATGAAAAAGATACCTGCACACACATATTTATTGCAGCATTATTTGCAATAGCAAAAACATGGACCAACTGTTCTACCCATTTAAAATGGACTAGATTTTAAAAAGGAGTACTTATACACAATGGAATATTACACAGCCATAAAGAAGGACAAAATTATGATCTTTGCTGCAACTTGGATGGATTTAGAGTCTGTAATACTCAATGACATATCACAGAAACAAGAACAACTGGGTACCACATGCTCTCACTCATAAGTGGACCCTGAAAAATTATCATAATACCATAAGAAAGGATTGGCAGTAGAGGGAAACTGCCTCGGGGTGGGGGGTCACACTTCATCAATAAGGATACCTGATCTCAAACCAGGTGAAGGCACAACCTTTACCTGTACAATGAACACTTGTATACCTAACCCTGAATTGTACCCCACATCTTTAAAACAAAAATTTTAAAAATTGAAATAAAATAAAATGCATAAAATATGAAAAATAAATAAAACTGAATGTGAATAATCAGAGAAATATTATTAGGTGATAATAAAAATTTCAAACAACCCAACCTTCCATCAACTGAAGACAATTAGCATAGTAAAAAGTTGTATATGTATGTGCACAGCAAAATATTATTCAGTAACACAGAGGAACAAATAATGATTCACCTTATGACATGCAAGAATCTTAAAAGCAATATGTCAAGTGAAGTATAATATGCAAAATACTACATATTGTAAACTCAGTTTATATAAAATGTTCCGAAAATGCAGGTACATAGAAACAGAAAACAGATCAGTGTCTGTAGAAGGCTTGGGGCAGGGATAAAAACAGACTATGAATAAGCTCAAGGAAATTTTTAGGAGGTATGGAAATGTTCACAGATTAGATTGTTGTGTTGGTGGGATAACTCTTTTTAATATAAAATAATTAAATTGTATGTACACTTAGAATGGGTGAAACTTATACTATATAGATTATATTCAACAAGATATAAACAAAAAGAAAGAAAAAATAAAATTAAAAAATGCTACAATAAATTACCAGCTGTACATTTTATCTTGCATGTTTAAGATTATATTTCAAGTAAAATTTCCTAGAAGTAGAATGACAAGATCAAAATTGTATGCATTTGTACATTTTTAGATGACCCCAAATTGCTATGTATGATAACTGTAGCAGTTTTCACTTCTTTTTTTTTTTTTTTTTTTTTTTGAGTTGGAGTCTCACTCTGTCGCCCAGACTGGAGTGCAGTGGCCGCTCCCGGCCACCGCAGCCTCGACCTGCTGGGCTCCGGCGATCCTTCCTCCTCAGCCTTCCAAGTAGCTGGAACTA
>CAUYQG010237824.1:0-51232 GCA_963574415.1 Tarsius wallacei | reverse complement strand
CCACGCCCGGCTAATTTTTTGATTTATTGTAGAGATGAGGTCTCGCTTGCCCAGGCAGGTCTCGAACCCGCGGGCTCAGGCAATCCACTCACCTCAGCCTCCCAAAGGCGCGGGATTACAGGCTGAGCCACCGAGCCCGGCGGTGGATGATTTTTGAGATGTGTTTTTGGATCAGATTTGCTAGGATCTTGTTGAGAATTTTTGCATCTATGTTCATAAGGGATATTGACCTGTAGTTCTCTTTTTTTGTTGGATCTTTACTTGGTTTAGGTATCAGTGAGATATTAGCTTTGTAAAATGGTTTAGGGAGAATTCCATCTTTCTCAATTGCCTGGAATACTTTCAGTAGGATTGGTATCAACTCCTCCTTGTATGTTTTGTAGAATTCTGCTGGAAAGCCATCTGGTCCAAGGCTTTTTTTTTTTGTATGTTGTTTTCATATGACAGAGTCAATTTCCTGGATTGTTATTGGTCTATTTAGTGTCTCAATGTCTTCTTGTTTCACTCTGGGGAGGTTGTGTGATGTCAGAAAGTCCTCCATTTCATCAAGTTTGTTTCCATATAGGTGTACATAGTAATCTCTAAAAATCTTTTTATTTCTTCGGGGTCAATTGTCATTTGATCTTTTGCACTTCTGATTGTGTTTATTTGGGCCTTTTCTCTCTTTTTCTTGGTCATTCTGGCTAGGGGTTCATCAATCTTGTTAATTCTTTCAAAGAACGAGCTATTTGTTTTGTTTATGTTTTCTATGATATTTTTGTCTTTTATGTCCCATATTTGGGCTTTTATTTTGGTGATTTGGATTCTTCTGCTACAGTTGGGGTTTTGGTGGTCTTCTCTTTCCAGCTCCCTTAGGTGATTTGTTAGGCTCTCCACTTGTGATCTTTCTGTTTTCTTGATGTATGCTCGTAGATATATAAATTCCCCCTCTTAGAACTGCTTTCATGGCATCCCAGAAGTTTTGGTAAGATGTTTCTTCATTTTCACTTGTTTCCAGGAATCTTTTAATTTCTGCTTTGATTTCAGTGTTGACCGAGTTCAACACCATGCTGTTTAGTGTCCATGTCTTTGTGAGCTTTGGGGAAATGTTGTTGGTGTTGATATTTATTTTTATTCCACTGTGGTCTGAGAGTGTGCATGGCAAGATTTCAACCTTATAGAATTAGTTTATTCTTGATTTATGGCCAAACATGTGATTGATCTTGGAGTACGTTCCATGTGGTGATGAGTAGAATGTATATTCTGTGGTTGTTGGGTGGAATAATCTGTAGGTATCTATTAAGTCCATTTGGTCAAGTGTCAAGTTTAGGTTCTGGACCTTCTTTGTTGATTTTTTGGCTCAATGATTTATCTAGGGCTGTTAGTGGGGTAATCAAGTCCCCTGCTATAATTGTGTTAGAGTCAATATCTTTTTTTAGTTTACTTTTTTAGTTTTGTTTAGTTTTAGTTGCTTTATTAATGTTGGTGCTCCTGTGTTGGGTGCATATGTGTTTACGATGGATATTTCTTATCGACAAATTGAAACTTTTATTATTGTGTAGTGTCCTTGTGCATCTATTTAAATTTTTGATAGCTTAAAGGTTGTTTTGTCTGATATTAAGATTGCAACTCCTGCTTTCTCATGTGATCTATTTGCCTGGAAACTTGTTTTCCATCCTGTAACTTTGAATCTGTGTGCATCCCTTGTAGTGAGATGAGTCTCCTACATGGTCATGGTTTCTTATCCAGTTTGCCACTCTGTGTCTTTTCAGTGGTGCATTTCGTCCATTCATATTCAGGCTGATTACTGAAATGTGATTGCTTATAGCTGTCATGAGGTTCTTATAAAGCTTTTTATTTGTTTGTTTTCTTTTGACTTTGGGGTTAATGTATGTGTGTGTTTCAAGTTTCAAGTCTCTTGTTGCACTGTATTCTCTGTTGATTCTGTGGCCCACTGTTCTCTTGAGAAGTGTGTCGTCATTCTTTTTTTTCTTTCTTCTGTGCTTAATACCTTTTTAAGTATCTCCTGCAGAGCTGGTCTGGAACCTGCATAATCACTTATGGATTGGATATCTGGGAAGGATTTTAATTCTCCATTACTGATGAAGTTGAGCTTGGCTGGATAGGAAATTCTTGGTTTAAATTGTTTATCTTTGAGAATTTTGAATATAGGGCTCCAGTCCCTTCTTGCTTGTAGTGTTTCTGCTGATAGGTCTGCTGCTATTCTGATTGGTTTTTCCCGGTGGGTAGTCTGACCTTTCTCTCTTGCTGCTTTTAGGATTTTTTTCTTTTGTGCCTACAGGTGAATTACTACATGTCTATGGGTTGGTCTCACATTTGATGTCTTGTGGGGGTTCTCTGTATCTCTTGTGCTTGGCTGGTCACATGTCTGGTGAGATGGGGAAAGTTTTCTTGGTTTACCTGCCGGAATACTTGCTCCAAGTTGTTCTCCATTTCCCTTCTTCTTCTGGGATACTAGTCAGGCATAGTTTTTGCCTCTTGATATAATTGCACGTCTCTTGTAGGCTTTGTTCTTTCTTTCTGATTCTTCTTTCTATGTTTTTTACAGATCGGGTAATTCCATGTTCTCTTCTTCAAGTTCTGAGATTTTTTTCTTCAGCTAGATTAATTCTGCTTTCCATGCTTGTCATCTTGTTGTTTATTTCCTGGATGAAATTTTTTATTGCCAAAATCTGTTACAAGTTCTTTCAGTGTTGCATCTTGTCTTTCTTGAGTCTTATTCACTCTTTCCATCCATTCCCTAATCCCTGTCGTATTCTCGGGCCAATTGTTGGTGACTGCCATTGTTTGGGCACCAAGGTCTGATTTTTCAATTTTGTCTTTGGTGCACTTGAAATTGTCTGACGTCTTCCTTTGGTTTTTCCTCATTTGTAACAGATCTCCTGTTTTTCTCTTTAGTTCTTTCATTCAGTGTCAGTGGGAGAGGTTTCCCTTCTGATGTTTGCTCAGTCCTCTATTCCTCATTCCTGATTAGAGGAACAATTACAGACCTGCCAGAAGAGGCAGGGTTATTTTTTCTTTTTTTAATTTTCAGTTTAAAAAAATATATTTTTAAAAATTGTTTTGACTGTTAGTTCATCTATTTTTTAAATATTTTTCCTTAGTACATGAATGTGTATGTGAGGGTTTGATCCAGGCTCTGGATTTGTTCTATTTGAAATAGGATGGTGTATGGAAAGTTTTGCTGTCTCTTGTAGTTTTTGAAATTCGAATAAAGTAAGGGATGGGGCCCTAGGATTCAGAAACTACTTGCAAATTACAATGTTCACTTATTGTGGTATGTGTTCCCTGAGACCCACTCCCCACCACCACTCTATATGATGATGCAAAGCAGAAAGCAATTGAACACATACACACAGACATACACATACCCCAAAGCAAACTTGAATAACAACAAAGTGAAACAAAACATACAAAAACAACAACAACAAAAAAACCCAAGAAAACTAAACACACACACACATGCCTAGCTTAAAGTGAATAGAGAAAAAAAAAACCCAGAAAGACCAGAGTGGGGGCGGGGGGGAATAGAATTCAGGCTGAACCCTCACACTTATATTGACACACACCTTAATTTTAAGAAATGAAAATTAAAAACCCTGGAAGAACAAAAGAGCAAAAACATACCAACAACAATAACAGAATTGAAAGATGAATACTCAGTCATTCACATACACACATAGACAGAAAACGACAAATAAAAGAAGAAAGAAACAGAAAAAGAAAAGAAAAAATATTTGGGAGGAGGAACAGGTCAAACCCTCACATACACATTCATGTACAAAGGAAAAATATTTTAAAAATAGATGAACTAACAAACAGTCAAAACAATTCTTAAAAAAAATTTTTTAAATTGAAAATTAAAAAAAGAAAAAAAAACTCCTGCCCTCTTCTGGCAGGTCTGTAATTGTTCCTCTAATCAGATCTCTTCTGCAGAGTCACCTCTTTCACGCTCTCCTCAGGGTCCAAAGCAGGGAAGGAGGAGGGCAGTGGAGGTGGGTGGGGCTGCAGTCCTCCCCTCCCACTCTCGTATAGTCAAGGAGATCTCCTGCGATGGGGAGGTATGGGATTGTCTCTTCCCCAGGTATGTACTCGCAGAGGGTGCTCCAGTCAGGCCTTTCTGGAATGGAGTTCTCCTATAGTGACTGATATCCAGGCTCCGGAGTCGTGGCCCAGCTGTGTGGGTCTGATGTTCAGAGAATTACTGGGGAGGAAGGGGTTTGGGTCTGCCCCAGACTCACCACTGATCTCTTTGGAGTTCTTCCTTGTCCTTTTCTGGCCACACCCTTTGTCCATTGGCTGGATCAGGGTAGAGGGTGGGATGGCCTGGAACTCAGAACTCATCAGGTCCCTCCTAAGTTTGTGCTTGACAGTCCCTGAATAGTTGACCTGCCAGTCACAGAGATCGGGTCTGTTGCTCCGTGGTGAGTGAGTGGGAGCACTTTCCTGCCCGCCTTCAAGATGGTGGTGGGGTGCCTCTTTGTCCTCTTCTGTGGGACTTTGCCTCTGGGCTCCCTTCGCAGCCTCTGCTGCCAGTGCCCTGTCAGGTGCTGAAATGGTGAGGCAAAGCCAGGAGCTGGGGCCTGGTCACCATCTCACAAGCCCCATTTAGACAGTCTCTCCCAGCATTTTCTTCCCAGGGAGGTTTGTTGATTTAAAAAAAAAAAGAAAAACAAAAAGAAAAAGAAAATGGCGCTTGGCTTCTGCATCCCGGAAATCACTAGGGTCCAAGCCCAGCTGCTGTGGCACCAGCCACTGCATCAGGAAAGCCCTGGCCACTAGCTCCTTAGCTCTCGCTCAGTCAGCCACTCACATGCCCACTCGCTCACTAGCATGTACACAAAATTTTCCATACACTCACTCACTCACACGGGGACTCGCATAGTCCAACAGGCTGGGCCGCCATCTTCCTGACCCCTAACAACCACACATTTTTTTGAATAGTTTTGATCCATGATTAGTTGTAGGATTTGGAACCCATGCATAGTGTACCCAATAGATATTTAATTGACAATAAATGTCAACACAACACAAAATATGAATAGTAGCACAATAATAGCTTCAGGATATTGCACACACAAAACTACATACAGGGTACACAAGGAGAGCCCATCAATGTTTTTTATATTATGAAAAATATGGTTTTTGAATAACAAGACTTCTCTCTTTCAAGTTCTAGTTGGTATTAGAAATGGAAACAAACATGTTAAACAATAATTTGGGTGCTTAACTTACCGGGCCTGAGAGAGTGATTTGCCATCCTTAGTAATATAGTTAAAACTAATTCCATTTTCTTAGGGCAGACTGCTTTTCCATTGCCCTGGCGACTTACCCCTTCTATAGCTTTAGGTGCAGAGGCCTGGGCTTCCCAGGACTAGGTATGGAGTTGGGATGCTACCTCAGTTGAAGGAGGAAAAAAAATAAATTCGTGTGTTAGAAATTTTATAGGGTTGTTAACTTCATCCTGCCCTTCAAAACAAGCTTGGATTTTTAATGCAGATGGATCACCTACATCCAAAAGTCCATGAAATTCTTCTTGGGAGAAAATTGGACATAAATCAGAATGAGTTATTTTTTGCATGGGAACTTTAGCCCGTGTGATCCCACAGGACTGGCTTCCCTAGCAGGAAGTGACTAGAAATGTAGAGAGAGGAAAGGTATGGAAGAGGGACTTTTATTTACTTTTGTGTGCCTTCAACACAATTACCACGGGCAGTCATAACCATTTACAGCTAGAAATGGTAATGACTCAACAACCACTCTGAAGCTTCTGAAACCCTCTTACAAATAAAAACAAATGATGCAATAAGCACAGTGAGCCTTTGGGAAAACTAACCATAAAGGACACTGAAGCCTCACAAACACATGCAGCTCTACCCTGCCAAGGGCACGTTCCTTTTGAAGGCTAACCCAGGATCTTACACTTCAACAATACAACTGTTAGCAACAGGCCACAGTGCTGCGAGAAGCTTTGTTGTTAAATCACAAGCTCATTGTCCCTTCAAGACATTCTGAAGCATCCTCTCAACATCTGTAAAATGTACCACATTAAGCATAACAAAGAAAAAAACAAACATACTCCTGCAAACAACAGTATTAAAAATAAGTTTGTTTTGCAGTGGTTCTCCTAGTTCTAATTACAGGGAATAGCCAGAAACAGGAAATTGATTTTGGGTTTTTTTTTTAAGTTTCCATAATTTGATCTAACTAGTGTATTTGTGTAATTTGTTAATGGCCTACTTAAAGTTATGCTAAATAGTCAAAACACTCATGTATCAAGGAAAATGCCATGCAACATTTTTAAGTGGAGAAGAAAAGTAGAAGTCATTTTAAGTGACTTGATTTCCAGCCTTTGGGAATCTAAATGTTAGAAGTAACAGTATTGAGGATGTATATATCTTTCAGATTAAAAAAATACTTTTTAAATAAGGGGATTGATAAATTGACCGTACACTAGGTTTTAAAAAACTTGACTACTTGCTTGGAGTCAAAAATGCTTGCATAAAACTGAGCTTCTGCTAGCTCAAGGAATCATGCTATTCCTATTTGCCTACAGCCACTGCCTCTTTTTATCCACCTTGGCAGTTAAGACTTGAAGGGAGCCCCAGAACCTTTGCCTCCCTGCCTTCATGCCGGGGTGCAATCCCTGCCCCCTAAATGTAGCCAGGACCTGTGATGTACTTCTTGTGGCAGAGAGGGGGCTAAAAACAGTTAAAATTATTCCTTTTAAAAATCAACCTGCAAGCTCCAGACCTGCTAGACATGGGATGTGAGAAAACCAACTAGCCAAAGGTAGCTTTCCTGGAAATGCAAGATAGTAATCCATTCACAACCTTACCCCTACATCCTCTCTTTGTGAAGTTATCCGTTTACAACCCCTGCTTGTCATGTATACCCTGGAGACAATTTGTTCTTTGAAAATCTGGTTTTGTTAAATACAGCCTTGCAAAGTCCAAAGAAAAATGTATAGCCATTCAACCTGAGCTAATAGATAAAACTCTTACCTAAACTAACAGATAAAACTCTTCTCCTCTTTCTCCGGGTTGCTCAGCCTTGGAGCATTAGCTCCCTGAGTCACGCTGGTGCTAATAAACAGCTACTTCCTAAGATAGCCTCGGTGTCACGGTCTCTCTGTTTTCCTGCAACATTTCTAACCAATAAAATATGGCAAAAGTTATGGGAAGTATGCGGCTACAGTGCTTGCAATGCCTGTCTTTAAGGAAGCACCTCCCTTGCTGGCTTTGAGGAAGCAACTATCATGTTACAAGCTGCCTGAGAAGGCCATGTGGCTAGGAGCTTGGCGAAGGCTCCAATTAGCAGCTAGCAAGAAACAGAAGCCCTAATTCTGACAGAAGCAAAGAACTGAATTCTGCCAATAACCAGGTGAGCCTGGAATTGGATCCTTTCCTAGTTGAGCTTCTGATGAGCCCCTCAGCCTGGCCAACACCTGGATGGCTTGGCGGAGGACCCAGTTAAGTCTCAGTGCTTTTCTCATGCTTTGCCATGGGGTGTCCACACGCACTCATGCATGACAGTTAGAACTATAGGGGAGCTAATGCCAGGAGCCACCAGTGAACGATGGCCATGGAGGGTATGAACACATGCTTCTCCTTTTCTTTGGAAATGCATTTCATAATGCTCCTTAGGAAGCTAGTGGAGTTGGGCACCAGACGCCCATCCGAGGTCTTGGCTTGATGAAGCTTCCGTGCCTTGCTTTCCCTCATTCCCTGTTTCAGTCTTCCTCTCCCCATCTACAGAAAATGTGAGAGAGTGAAGGTGTGTTGTTTTTAGCTGCTAAGTTTGTGGTAACACTGACGTACAGCCACAGATAATTAATATATGACTCTTGACTAATTCCGGGTATTATTTGATCCATAGGTCTGGGAAAATGAAGTGGTATCGCCACATTTGTCAGCCAATTGTGAGCTATTCTTGCAGGCAACCAGAACTGGTCTACACAACGTTCATCAGTTACGGAGGTGTCAGTGATCTGCTTTTCCACCCCCAAGTCTTACTCTGCTGCTTAACAAATAATCAGTCATTTAATTGCAATTTCTACTAACAAAAGGATGTGTGGTATGACACAATTTTGTTCTGAAAATGAGTTAGTAAAAGAAACAGAATAAAAAATTTCTAACCTTACGTATGTTAAATTTATTTTTTTTAATAGCAGAAGGTATCTGGGTAGGAAGAATGTGCTCTACTTATTGGTTTCTTTGTATTTCTCCATATTAATTTACATGTTAGAATAAAGCAACTGAATGTTTTATCCTGTACCATCTCATATGCCTTTGGGGTGGGGTGGAGTCCTCATCCACAATTAGTGCGTGGAATCCAGAAATGGCCGGCGTTTCTGTTTATAGAGCATTCCTTCCTCTGAGGAAGTCAAAACCCTCTACCCCACTGATTCCCGAAGACCCCCAACACACCTCTGGCAAAGTGGAGAATCCTACTCAGGGAAACTGAGATGGCAGGAGATAGAGGGACAGAAGGCCCAGTTCTTGCTGCCTCTCTTCAAGTTGCACTGGTGGGAGGGGACGGGGATGCAAAAGAGTCTGTTTTGGTATAATCATGTGGTTCTTGTTTTTATGTCTGTGGATGTATTTAACGACTGCACATAACATCAATAAGGGTGACTGAGCCTAATCCAGGTGAAGTGAGGTCCAGTGGGAGGACCAAAACTTCACCTGTACCACTTATGTACACAATCCTGACTTGTACCCCACAACTTTAAAATCAAATAAAAGAAGGATGGGGGGGGGAATACATAAAGATAATCATAACTTAGAAAAAAAAGAGTCTGTTTTGGGTCCATCCTTTTGTCCAGTTGACTAGGCTGGAACAGACACTTAAATGACGAAACATGTGAGTGTTTAAATGAGGTTATAAGACACAATAAAGAGAACAATTATAAGTTGCCGACCTTGGATACAGAGCTGGTTAGAAATGACATGAGATGAAGTCCTAAAAAGTCTCCATTCATTTGCTCATTTATGAATCATTTGTACCTTCAAATAAATAGGTCAACTACTGTTTGTGAGGAATCAGGATTGATCTTGGAGAGCAATGCTGTACAAGAGAAACATGATCTTTCTTTGGAAAAGGATTGGCAGATAGAACAGCACATGCAAAGACCCAGAGGAATTGAGTGCACAGAAGGACCAGGCCCGAGGCCAGAGGCTCAGGGAGAGATGGGGTTGTGGGAGCTGAGGTCTAGAGGCAGCAGAGAAAGAATAGGCAGAACCCGGAGGCAAAGGTGAACGTTAAGGAAGTGCAGTTTGTAAGCAGTTTTCTTGACTTTTTCTGTACTTTCTACCGCTGTCCTATTGCTGGGACCCTTATGTTTTGCTCCTGCCAAGTGACCCTGAGCCCTTTGACTTGGCACTTTTAAGAGACCCAGCCTGTCATGGATAAAGCATATGGGGGCCATAGAGCACAGGAACATGGGTATTGCCTTTGGTGTCAGGCAGTCCTGTCAGTTCCACTACTTCTGGTTCAGTGGCCTGGGGAAAGTTATTTGGCCTTTTAACAGCACCTTAAAGGGTTATTGAGAGGATTTAATGAGATATTGAACACAGACCGTTTAGCTTCTTGCCTGGAACATAGTATGTGCTCAATAAATGATAGTCATGTTGCTTACCAGGTGGGGTGAGGTACAAAACTCGTGGATTCTCTCTCTGGCTCATTTCTAAAGTGAATTTTAGAGTGGCCAGCAAAATTTTAAAACAAAGTTTATTAGAGAAAGAAGGGAGAAAAGAAACGGAAACATGCCAGAGTTGGCAAGGGCAGAAGAAACCGTACCTTTTGCTTTTTACAATAGACGTGATATACCTTCAAATTGATTGTTATGCAAACGTGGGTGCAACACTGGGAACCCCCACTCTCTGGAGATTGACATCTCTGGGCTCCTGAGGGGACGGGTGGGGAGGGGGGGCTTTTCCTGATCATTGTTTTTTTGCAAGAGACCTGCCAAGCCTTTCCAGTTCAACAAGTTGCTGAGTTCAGAGGTGGTCTTATTATCATTTCTATGGCTTTGGTCAGTTAAGGGGGTGGTCTTTGACTTTCCACCTTCAACAGGGCACCTGAAAGTTTCTTAGTGTTTATTAGGCTAAATCATGCATTGAGAGGTTGGGCTGCCCTATTCTTGCATCTGATGGAATTTTCTTTTGATTTGCTGAGAGAGTGGGGTAGGCTGCTGTTTGGCCTGCAGTAAAATGTAATTTTAAAAATGTCTGAGCATTAAAAATATCGGTGGCTCAGCCTGTAATTCCGCGCTTTTGGGAGGTTGAGGTGAGTGGATTGCGTGAGCCGGCGGGTTCAATACCCGCCTGGACAACTTGGCGAGACCTCATCTCTACAATAAATAAAAAATTAGCCAGGCGTGGTAGCGCGCGTCCGTAGTTCCAGCTACTGGAAGGCTGAAGCGGAAGGATCGCCGGAGCCCAGCAGGTTGAGGCTGAGGCGGCTAGGAGCGGCCACCGCATTCCAGTCTGGGCAACAGAGTGAGACTCCAACTAAAAAAAAAATAAAAAAAAAAAATAAAAATGTCTGAACGTTTCCTAAAATCTGCCTATGGGAAATTTATCTATCTAGGTCTAACCTGTGCTAGGTACCCTGCCTTAACATTATTATTTTCTGCTCCTGGGCAGACTTAGTCATTCATATCCTAATGCTGATAAATTAATATGCATTAATGTGTAAGAGAATACTTTTAAAATCCTTGGGGATGAGTATTTTAAAACAAGAGGCAGTGCCTAAACCCACAGAAGTGATTCTCTAATGTTGGGAATGTCAAGTAGCAGAGCAGACCAGCAGGAGGAAAAGGTCCTATATTTTGCTGTGAGCTGTGGCCCAGATAACATGCTAAGGATTTTGCATGTCTTATTTAATGTAATCCCCAGGATACATCTGTGGGATAGAGCCCCTACTGTGTCCTTTCTACAGGTGAGAGAACAGAGGTTTGGTAGACTAAGTAACTGGTCAAGTCACGTGGCTGTCACTGTCAACAGGGATTGTCCTATTCTGTTCCCAAATAAGGTTTCTGGGTTAGAGATCCCCTTGAAGTATACTCATGGTGTCTGCACATGTGTGCACTGCAGGGCAACCAAACAGGGCAAGTAAGTCTAGATGGAAGTTTCTTCTTTATTTCTGGAGGATAACTGACCAGCCTCAGGTTCTCCTTAAAATGTTGTATCTTTTTTTGTGTGTTGATCCCGCACCTGCTCTCCAGCATCCTAGACTCTGCTTCTTCACTCCCAAGGTTTGACTGTCCCAAGTGCCTCCCCAAAGCCATCGCATGGGCCCAAGAAATGTTCACTTTGCTAGTACTTAAGAATTTAAGTAGATTTGAAATTAGCAAACAGAATTTGAAAAATGATACTCATGGCGCCAAAACAAAAACAAGCCTAAACTTAAAAAAAAAATTAGAAGCCTGGCTCCCCCTAAGCTCCTTCCACCTGGGAAGGGATACAGGAAGGTAGACAAACAAGGCCACTTCATCTTGACTTGAGGCAAAGAAAAGCAAAGTAATCAAAGCTGAAATGTCCCCAGGAATGATGGACTTGGATATGGGTGCTGCTCGAGAAGCAAGTACATATTTTAGAATCCAGATGAGCTGCTGTGCATGAAACAGTAACTCTACATCAGCTGACTAACCTGAAAGTAATTGAAGACTTCAGAGGTGAAAGACAACAAAATGATTTTCCTGTGCTCTTCTAAGTCAGTCAGTGAATTTGGGGGAAAAAAACACAGGAAGACAGCTGAAACACATGGAAGAGAAAGGGGATGAGGAGGGAGTGAGAAAATATGAATTACAAAATGCTCAGCTGGGTGTGGTGGCTCACACCTGTAATCCCAGCATTTTGGAAGACCAAGGTGTAAGGATTGCTTAAGCCCAGGAGTTCAAGACCAGCCTAGGTAAGGTAGTGAGACCCTGACTCTACAACAACAACAACAAAATAGCCAGGCATGGTGGCACGTGCCTGTAGTCCCAGGTACTTTGGAGGTTGAGGCAGAAGGATTGCCTGAGTCCAGAAGGTTGAGGCTGCGGTGAGCCATGATTGTGCCACTGCACTCCAGCCCCAGTGACAGAGTGAGATCCTGACTCAAAACAAAACAAAATGAAACAAACAACAAAAAACCCAAAATGCTCATTCAGTTCACAAGTATTTGGAAGTAGTGTAGTACTGATGGTTGAATGCATGGGCTCCACTGCTTGTAGCTGGAGGACTGGGCCTTGGACTATACTCCTCAGTGTGCAAAATGGGGATATTGTGGCTCATCCTATAATCCTAGCACTTTGGGAGGCCAAGGCGAGTGGATTGCTTGAGCCCGCAGATTCGAGACCAGTCTGGCAACTTGCCTGGTCTCTATAATAAATTAAAAATTAGCTGGGTGGGATTGTTGGAACCCAACAGGTCGATGCTGGAATGGCCGTGAGCATGCCACTGCACTCCAGCCTGGGTGATGGAGTGAGACTCCAACTCAAAAAAAAAAAAAAAAAAGGGGGATATTAACAGTCCTCACCTCTTAGGGGAATTAAAGCCCTTGGTGTACTGCCTGGCACACGGTAAGAACCTCACAGCTGTTACTATTTGTAATATTGTTTGCTTCATCTTTTTGAAAGCCACTTGAGACATTACAGTGACAGAGACAAGAACTCAACTCTGATCTTATAATCCAGTGGGGCAGTCCAATGAGTGCACAAGTTCTGCCTTTGATTGCAGTTTTAAGCATCATAAAAGTTGCAAGGAATTATGGGATTCAATAAAATTGCTCAAATAACAGAGTGCATATGAGATACCCACAGGCATCATTATTTTAAAAACAGTGACAAGAAAGGGCTACCAGACGTAGAGCGCTCAGACTGATTAATTGCCTTCCTGGAACAGGAGATGGGAGAGGGCAGAAGGTGGCAGAGAGGTAGCACGCGCGCGCGCGCACACATACACACACACACACACACACGCACAACTCCCCACCTTATGGCCACTTATGATCCCGACTTGTACACACATTCATTTGTTCTTGTTTCTGGAGCTAATTTAGGGTGGAGATAATGAAGTACGTGGATCTAGAATGGCAGAGTTGTCTGCTTCGTGTCTCTAATTTTAGGTTTCCAAGCAACAACAAGCTTCTCTGGTCAGATATGTCTTCACAGTATGTTGAATTCCTTCACATCGCTGCTCCAACGCAATTCACAATGCTATTCAACTTACGGATGAGGCTGGACTTAAGAGGAGCCTTTTATCTGCCAATGTGCTAAGTTTTATGACGTAGCAGCAACCTGAATCTGTATCAGGATTCAGAAAGTTGTCAAGGTTGTTAAAGCCCAAATTTGCCGTCGGAACTCCTGCTGACAGTACCTCCTGCTGACAGTGCCTGGTTGGCTCAGCACTCAACATAAATCACGGGAGACTTTTGTCCACATCCCCTCCCAGTGCACCTGGAGCACAGCCCTAAGGGAAATCCTCTGGACTCGTTTTCCAGCCAGGGGATGCCTGCATCTGTTGTTGACACATCTGGAGTCTCAGCTTTCCCATCACCTCTGACACTGTGGGCGTGATCATGACATTTTAGATTGAAGGAAGGACAGTGCCTCCAGGCAGAAGGAAGACATGCCTGATACAATGAAAGCCTAAACTCAGTTGGCATTGTTGGCCATCTTAAAATATCCCTGGGCAGAACCTCATAGAGATGAGGAACTTTCTTCCTTTCTCTGTACATGTTTAGCTGCCAGATGTGAATGAAGGGTTAAGTTAAGGACAAGCTTAAAAAATAGTGTCTGTTTCCTCATTACACGAGTGGGTTGCATCTCTTGGTTTTGCCTTAAAATCTCTGAAGGTAAAATAGTGTCCCTGTACTAATTTATCTGGGCTACCTCAAGTCTATTTTGGAGAACTCCTTTCCACAGACAAGTTGACCTTGCCTTTTAGGGGGCTTGCAGAGCACAATGGATAAGAACACAATGCTGGGAACTACCGAGATTGTGTTTTATCCCTGACTCACCCACTTACCAGCTGGGTGACATCAGGCAAGCAGCTATTACTTCTGTAAACCTCGTCTTCTTGTCTGTTAGGCAGAGAGGGTTACACCACTGCCTGTGACAAAGGATTCTTTTGAAGATGCAGAGCTCATGATTAGAAAGTCTATAAAGTCTTTCAGTGCCTGCCACCTGAGTGCTCAATAAGCGCTAGAAATTGTTCTTTTATGATTACAAATGACACCCAAACAAACAAAACACACAGGCTGATCTTGAAAGTAATTGGAGAATTTGTTTAAGGCAATAAACATTTATCTCTGCAGTTTAGAATGTGATAATTGGACAAACAAATGTTTCTTCCTTCTTGAGTGTTCAGTAGAGTTTGCAAAAAGAGTTATTGGAAATGCTTCTTATAAAAGGAACAAAAACCTGAGAGTAGCACTTGAAGTTGAAGGAATTCCTTTTTCACAAAATTGCAATTTGAAAAGATAAGTTATAGTGCTCATGGACAATTCATGGAACAGACCAACCAAAAGTCACAGTTCTGGCTGTGTAAGCCATCTCAAGCAATTCATCCAAATCCTCCTGACCGCTGCATCTCTCTTTCTCTCTGTCCAGAAAAGCAACAGTTATATTGCAGAGAAGGTTATTTATCTCTCAAAGTTTAACTCTGGAGTCAGACAAATGAGTCTCAACTTTGAGTTCCATATCCTCGCTGTATGCCTGATGCCTCTGGAGGCTGGGGATTAACGGGATACCTTCCTGATAAAGTCGCTGTGAGGATTAAATGTGAATGTGTAAAAATGGAGGAGCCCAGCAAGTGGCAGCTGGTAAAATGATGATGAGAATCGTTCTCAACCTTTTTGCTCTCAGAATTCGGTCTTAAATCTTTGAGAACTCCAGAAACTTTAGCTTATGGGCATGCTATTAATAGATATGTAACATAATAGAAATTAACTGAGAAACTTTAAAAATATGTGTGCATTAATTCACTTAAAATGACAACAAACCTTTTATATACTACCATACATAACACTTTCAAGGAAAAATAAATATTTTCTGAAAACAAGAAAAAACAGAAGAATGGTATGTTTTACATTTAAAGAATCCCTTTAATGTCTTTTTTAATAGAAACAGTAAAATTCTCATATCTTCTTCTGATATAATCTGCTGTAATATCACACATCATGTAGCTTCTGGAAAACTCCATTTCACACACAAGAAAGAATGAGAGTAGAGGAAAGCAAATAATATCTTAGTATTATAAAAATAGTTTTGACTTCATGGACTCCCGGAAGGGGTCTTGGGGCCTCCCCTACTTTGAAAACAATTGACTTAGGGCAATTGTCCCTCAAGTCCTCCACTGTAGAAGGTGACCCAAATGCCCATGTAGAAGCAGAATGAGAGGGGTGTGTGAATGCGTGGGATAAACTTCAAGGTCATGAACATCATGTCTAAGGCCCTTTGAAGGTTTACTTTTGGAAATCAGGCTGTACTCAAGTAGGAGTGGGAAGACCACAGAAGCCTAAGCTTATTTCACAGAATCAAGCAAGTATGAATTATATTTTCAAAACAGATTGAACAACTTCCTGCAACTTAGGGCTGTCCAGGATGTCCCAGATCCCTGTTTCTCTGTCTTGAAGCCTGAAACAAAAGATCCCATGGTAGAAGAGGCCCAGCCATCTCTGCTGAGGCCCAGACATCCCAGCCCATCCAAGCCCCTCCAAGCCGTAGTATAAGGAGCCCAAGTAAGTGCCCAGAACCGCACCCAGTCAGCCTACAGAATTGTGGGAAATGACCATTTTGTTTTAGGTCACTAGTAGGGTGGTTTCTAGGGTGACCAACTTGTCCCAATTTCCCCAGGACTTTCCAAGTTTTAGCAACGGAAGTCCCATGTCCCAGTAAATCCCTCAATCCTATTTGTAGCAGGGCTATAAACAACTGACACAGGAATAAAACTATGCAACTCAATGTTTCTGAGAGAATTAAGTGAAATAATATGGCTAGAGGGCAAATATAGTGTCCATACAATGAAAGAGGGTTTTTTTCTCTTTAATTTGCAAGACAAGATTTCCATAGCTAATAGAAATGTGATCTGTTAACTTTGTCTATAATTGAGCTTCTCATTCAGACCCCTTAATTGATTTAAATATACCAGACAGCGTTCTCTGCTGGAAGAATGCTACATTTCAAGCTAAGCACAGAAGTAGTAAGCCCCTGGGAAATTATGAACCAAAAGAGAAAGAAAACATTGAACTTAACTAAACTCAAACCAGCTGTGAGTTCTCAAAACTGTATCACTGTTGAATATGGAAAATACTTAATATTATGTCATTCTGGGTGGGTCTAGAACAGGACTTTTTTTTTTTTAATAATATTTTCCCTCAGGGCCATGTCTACCAAAAATATAGTCCAAGGAAATAATCTGCAGGTACGGTCAGTAAAATACACCCACAGAAAGGCAAGATTCTAGAGGGCTCCTGGGTATGAAAGTTGACATTTAAAAAAACTCGATTCTAGAGTTTTTCATTAGGAGGAAAACTGGGGAGTAGGAACAGAACCTTTGTAAAAATCTGAAATTCACTAAGTGATGGTGCAATCTCTTCCTCATGTCACAATTATTTGACCTAAACAAGATCTTAAATGACCAAGAGGTAACATGTCTCTTTTTCTAACTGAAATTGCCCCTTATTCACATAACTGAAATAACTTCCTCACCCTGGTGGCCAAAGAACTTCATGCTGCCAAGAAAATAACTGTCCTGTACATCACTAAAGAATTCTGACTCTGCAAAAAACACATGTGAAATCATTCAGCAGACTGAGCAGCAAAAATGTCAGCCTTGGAAAATTTAATCAAGAAGGTATTTCCTCCTGCAGACTTCTGACAGCTACCATGCTGAAAAGGGCCCAGACAAATCTGTACTTCATGTGTCTCCCTGACACAGGGTGGCAGATCAAGACAGTTCAGAAAAGCATTTCTGTTGCTCTGTAAGTATGTAAATGCCCAATTCTTGAACAGGTTCAAACTAGGGTTCAGCCAGAAAGTAATAACTGCCTTCACTCCTCGGAAAGAACAAGCCAAAACACAAGGATAGTGGTTTTAACTTTTTACAGGATGGAAGGTAAGCAGGATGATATACTGTTTCACAGCCTCTAAAAGCAATGGATCCCTCCCCATGGCATGGATTTGTGTAGCTGAGGACATTCATGGAGGAATGGACAGATACATGGGTATCCACATCTATGTCCATGCCCATGCCCACATCCACCCATCTGAGGTGACTGTACCTCATTTCACCAGAGAATAAAAGGCACACTTCCTTTTCTTTGGAGCACTAGATAATTTACTCCAAAATCGAACACATTCTTCAGAAAGCTACAACTGCTACTGGAGATAGCGTTAAACATCAGCAAGCCATGGGTTTAAATACATATCATGATTTTCTACATTCCAGTGAAATCAGTGTTGAGAGCTGAGTTTGAGAATCATTGGGATAGATTTTTTAGCTATTTTTTAGACATTTCTGGGCATTTTTAGAATTGTAGTACTCATTATCTAAAATTAAATACCTCACAGTTGGCTAGTATAAAAGTGCATACGAAAAAACACAATTTCAAAATCTGTTTTCAAAGAATAATGCTTTAACAAACACTAAATGATGTAAACAAAAATATGACAAAAATATGCCTTCAAGAAAATAATAAAAGGAGTATGGGATATATTTGAAAGATCCAAGTTTAACTGTAAAAGTTTATCTAAGTAGCCCCAAATGCCACCGATATGATAAAATTCAAAAAGCTCCACTCCATCCCCGTAGCCACCATCCTCTCTCACCTGAGTGAGAACTCTGGGTTTCTAACCAGTGTCCCTTTTACCCATAATCTGTTTTTGACATAGAAGCAAGAGTCAGTTATAAAAGAAAAGTTATAAAAGAAAAATAATTGGTTCAACCAGTTCCTCTTCTTAATACTTCTTAAGGGCTCTGCGTTGCTTTTAAAATAAAAATCCAAACTACTTGACCTGCAAGGTAACCTGGCCTTTGCCTGCCCTTCAATATGACTGCAAATCACCCTGCCCCTTGATCACTGAGTGCTGGTCACACAGGCCTCCCTTCTGCTCCTTGAAAGCATTTGAGTGCCTCCTTCTTCAGGCTGTTTAGTGTTCCTCTTCCCGTCACCTGGGATGCCACTCCCTGGTGCGTCTCATCCTTCAAATCTAAGGCAACCTCACCCTTCCCAGAGTCGTTCCACACACTCTAGTGAGCAGCCTCCTCCCTGCCACCTTCACTCTCCATCATCCCCTTCTCTCACTCAGCTCCATGGCTCTTCCCCAAATCTGAAATGATTGTTCATTAGTTTACATGTTCACCGCCTGTCTCTGCCATAAGAAGGTGAGTACCTTGGAGTCACCCTGGTCTGCTCTTTTGCCTCTGGATCCCCTGTACCCTGGCAGAGTCTGGCTTTGGTTTCAGAAAAGTTGCTCTCTCTGAAATCTAGAGAATTGATTGGTGGAGGGCAAGACTGGGATGGGGACACATTTAGGAAGTGACTGCAGCAATCAAGGGTAAGGATGGTGTTGGCAGAGACCAAGGGGGACAGAGAAATGTGGATGGATGAGAGAGATCTTCAGGAGATAGAATCAGCAGGACTTGACCATTGATCGGATATGGGAGACTTTAGGGCAGGTGACCAGGTCTCTCCCTGACAGTGAATTTCCCAAACAGGCTTCTTCCTCCATAAGTTTACTTGACTGATGAGTTTTCCATGAATCCAGCCTGCTGCTGGCCACAGCTGATTGTTTGACACAGTGACGTATGGCACACAGTACACAAATGCAGGTTGTAAGTAGGGGCCAGTGCATTTTGGGTTTCCCAGGGCAGTCCTGAGTACTGTCCCAGCATAATTATTAATACTATCCCTATTCTCTCTCAAAAGTGTCCTGGTTTGAGCAATAAATTATATGGTTGCCCCAGGCACTTAGGAAAGTCAGTTGCGTCTAGAATTGTCTAGTATGAACTCTGCCTAACAGGAGTACCCAGCGTTGGATGGGGGCCAAGTTAATAAAATCTAGCCTCTAGGAATGCATAGAGGCTAAGTGAACAGAGAGAGAGAGAGCAGGCAATGGTCCACGTGGGGAGGAGTCTATCTGGGAGGCTGGCTAGGTATTCTAGAGCTGGAAGTCACTGTGAATAACAGTGAAGCTGAAGGATGCCAGTCATTCTTGCAGCCTACTCTCATCACTGAGAATCACCAAGCTCATGTCTTCCTCACCATCAATGAGGGTGAGAGACAAAGTTACCACAATAAGGTGACAGAAGTGTCAAACAGGTGGTATATATACTTTGTAACAACTTACACATGAACAGGAGATTGTACTAGCATAATTGGACTAATCATGGAAGCTTCTCCACTAGTAATGGACAGACTCAAAGATGCAAACAAGATCCAAGACTTGACCCCATGCTGTGCACAAGAGCTCAGCACTGGCGGCCAGGGAATGCTACAGAGGGACTGAGAAATAAAATCTCTCAATGACTGGGGACAGGAATGGAGATTTGTAGCCAAAACATCTCTTACACACATCCACAAATTCTAGGATTTGAAGGTATTTCAAATGTGGAAAATAAATGGTGATATAATATGTGACATTAATTTTAAGAACTAGTGGTTCAATAATGTCTTAGAAATCAACATCAATTTCCATGTATCTTAATTGTTGTCCTGAAATTTCAAGGAGCCATTGGACTATAAATTGTGGCAGTTCCTGTCCCTCTCCACAGCCCTAAATTTTGTTGAAAAAGAGAGGTTATGCTAGTTATGACTCCACCAGGGATTTCCTTAATCCAAAAGATGAGGTGATGCTATGATTTAGTTGAAGCTCAAGAACAGAGTCTGAAGTTTCACATAAATGACACATTGTTTTGAATAATTGGGAAAGTGCTTTATTATACCTTCAAATTCTAGCTTGTAAGGTTTATTTTTTGTGGTCTGCTTCCTATAAAATGTTGTTAGGAATCCTTTTTCTCTTTCTGTTGGTCATTAGCCACCACCCAGAGATACCCAGAGCAGGGATGGAAGGCAGAGAAAGTGGAGAAGCATTTTCAAAGTACTCCTTGTACAAGGAGATTCCTTGACCATAACCTGATTCACATGGAGGCAGAAGATCTGAATGATAACCAGTAACTTAAGAAATTGCCAGCTCCAGTGACATGGCTTCAGATATTAAGAAGTGCACTTACTTAAATATGTCCCAAGTGCTGAAAACTAATGCAACTTTCTAAAACAAACAGATAAGCTAAATATATGCATTGTAATGCAAAGGAAGACTAAAGGAAAATGGGGCTTCAATAAATTGATAGGGGCCCCCGGTATTTAAAATCAATAAAAATATTGTATGTTGGGAAGGTTCATGAAAGTGTCATTGGAAAAGGCAATAGCAACATTTTCAGTTCTTTATCTTTTTTTACTTAAATGAAAACTCACAGCAAAACAAAGTCTCTGGCTGGGCTGTGAGGAACACTATTCATTTTTCCTCCTGACCTGATTAGTCAGAATACCTTTCGAACGATTAGTTTTCAATTTTTACCTGTGCTGGAGAGAAAGGCCTCCAAATTAATGGCTGCATTGATTGTTTATGCCTCCAAGAGACACATTTAAAAAATTTCAGCAATGCTAAAAGAAATGCTGATCTTCTGAAAGGACTTAACGATTAAAAGATAAAAAAAAAATGAGGGTTTTGGAAACTTGCTAAAAGTGTGTTTAAAATTGCTATTACAAGTTTGGCTGCCTTGAGAATTTGAGTGGCAAGGGCTTTGTCATTTCTTAACATAAAAAGCTTCGACCTTGGATTTGGGGATCCTTAGACCCACCAGCAGGAATTTGGATGGAACTGCAATTCTGGTTCATGTGCAGGGTCCGGTTACTGCCCTGGCTTCCCTTAATAATAAATACAGGCCCTTATCACTTCTCCATGTCCTTCCAGGTGGTTTTTCTTCTCTGACTCTGCTTTTGAAAGCCACACTAAAAAATTAAGAGAAAAGGTTTCTACAAACATTGGTCTGTTTAGTTGGCACAGAAAGCATTAGAATTTGCACAGAACTTTTGTTAGGCAAGTTTGTCTTAACTCCCTGCCAATGAAGTTCTAACGCTGCTCCTAACGTGAAGAAAGAAAACAACAGATTAGATAACTGCTTACTCCATCCTACATTAACTCCAAAGAACTGCAACATGTACTTCCATTACTGAAATTTCCCATTTTGAAATTGGCCAATATGGTGATGTAGTGGCTTATTCATGACAGTAACATGCACAAAATAACAGCTCACTGAGGACCAATGACTATAGATGTTCAAGGATCAGAAATAGAGTAACTTTTCCCTCTGTTCTTGTTGAGGCTTGATTATTGTTTAAGCCAGAGCAAATTAGGTTTCATTAGATAAGAACATAGTTTCCATTATTTAATGTGATACTGAATGCTCATTTTTCTCAAGCCCATCTCATTTCCTAAAGGTTCTTATATGTGTTTGAACCGGGTAGTCACACTCCCTCTCCAATCCCTCTTTGTGAATGTTTTGACCTAGGTCAGCACACAAAAGAGGTATTGGTTCCAAAAGACACCTCATTTCAATGAGGCCCAATGATGGTAAGAGAGACTAACAAAACCAGGAACCTGTGGAATATTAAACTGGCAAAGGCAGAGGTCAAACTGATCCTTTGAGCCTTGGTATCTAGCGTCTGGAGCCCTATATGACCCCTGCATTGCTGAGCTCAGATTTGGTGTTGGAAGGTCTACAAGGTCAAGATTGCTCCACACAACTGCAAACTGAAAGACTCTATACTGTGTGGTGCAATGGGGCCCTCCAGGCCTCACCTATAAGACCCACAGCCATAACACTGATGTATATCCAATTTTTTCCCTGCCCCAAACCATAGTATTAGTTATTTGGAGCTGGTTGGTGGTATTTTTAAAACCATTGCTTTGACCATGTGATGTTAACACTCACAGAGACCTGATATCTTTCTTGCAAACACAACAGAACATTGTGGGTTTGTCATCTGAGTCTTGTACTAGCTACACAATTTGACTGAGCTGTTGTCATGTTCCACCAGAGTCTACCTGAGTTCATCTCCACTCCTGGTTCACTCCCACTAACTTTGGAGTTTTCTCCCCTCTATCAAATGCTTTCTCCTATTTATTATATCCTCTTTATTGCTCAGTTTCTTTTAAAAATCTCAAGAACAAGCTCTTTCCTAAAGCCTTCTTGGAAGCATTAGTTCCATTTTTCAGGCCAGAAATTATAGCCTCTGGTACCCTTTCCTGAGCAATGTACTCTTAAAAATTCTGTGATTACATTTCCTGGTATGAGATATCTCCTGTTATACTGAAGCCCTTGAAAACTGGCCCTAGTAGATACATAAGATGACTAGTAGTGTATCAGCTGGGTTTGGGGGTGAAGGTAGGGGGCTGTGGAAAAACCCCTGGTGGAACATATGTTTTATCACTGTCATTGTTCAGAATTACTGACACATGGTAATAATAAAAAGCAGAGCAACTTTTAGTTGGTTTTATCATTGTCTTTAAGTTGTCTACGGACAACACACCCCCTTGGCAGGTGCTCTTGTCCCACCCATCCTTGTACATTACTGTTCAAAGCAACCCCGATGACCCCATTCTATGTGGGAACAAAGTACTCCTGAAAGAGCCTCCTTACTGAAACACATATTTCACCCAACATAGTCAGTTTTCAAAAACTGTAGGGAAAAGAGCAGAACGTTGTATACATAGTACTTGCAATTATTCTTATGTGGCCTTAAGATTATAAACGCACACTTCTTATTTTCTTGGGTTTGTCTCCATCATACCCAGCTGAATCTCTTTTGAGTGCTCTACTTATTTAAGTAAAACGAGTAACTGTTAACAACAAATGAACAAGCCAAGTGAAAATATTTTTTTCTTTCTTTCTCTGGGAACTTTCTTGAGACCACAGGGTCCTCATACACAAGGTTCATGCCTGATAGTTTACCTTCTTACCTCTCAAACGCTGTCAATGTCTTTGCTAGTGTACTAGGAAGTACTCTGCCAATGTCTTTTTTCCTAGTGTACTAGGTAGGACAGTACAGGCAGCATGAACACATGTGTGGAGGTGGGTATGTGGGAGAGTTTGGGTCAGGGTGGAATGACACTATCTGTACTCATTCTCTACCTTAGTCATTGGTGGAACTCGGCCATGCCATACCTAGCAGCAATGAAGGCTGCAAAATGTAAGCCTGGGAAGAAGAAGAGATGACATTGGTGACCAGCTAGGAGTCTCTACCTCACCACCAGATGGGGAAAGGCAAGGCATGCTCAGTCTCAGCACTGCCAAGAACCTTGTGCTCAGTGCAGTGCCACACCTGTCATATCTTCTTAGAATGCACCTGCCAACTGGGTATGTGCTCAGTTTGTATGACCCATAAGGAAGAGTGGGCCTGGGGTAAACTTAAAAAATTTTAAGCAAGTCTTACATCTGATAGGTTGGTCAACCTGCTAAAAACCAAGAGGAGACTCAGCAGATCTTATGATTGCTAATAAAGTTTTGATTATTTTGTTGAGAATTATACAATCAAGGATAATTTTTAACAATTCACTGAAAAATTGTTGCAGTGTTTATTAATTTTCTAAATGATCCATCTATATACACATACACTTATATTTGGTTACATAAGCTGTTTGCATGTGTATATACACAGAAAGAAAAAAGACATCTCTTAAAAGAAGATATACAAATGGCCAACAAACATGAAAAAATGCTTAACGTCACTTATCATCAGGGAAATGCAAATGAAAACCACAATGAGATACCACCTTTCACCAGTCAGAATGGTCATGATTAAAAAATCAAAAAATAACAGATGCTAGAGCAAGATGTGAAGAAAAGGAACTGATTAGACAATGTTGGTGGAAGTGTAAATTAGTACAACTTCTATGGAAATCAGTATGGAGATTCCTCAAAGAACTAAAAGTAGATCTACCATTTGATCCAGCAATCCCACTACCAGGATCTACGAAAAGAAACAGAGGTCGTTATATAAAAAGACACCTGCACTCACATGTTCATCGCAGCACAATTCACAACTACAAGGAAGGAAAAATGATTATGGGGTTTTCAGAGACCAAAGAGAGGACATGTAAATGTTTGCAGTGAACAAACAGAGCCTAAATCCAAGATCTGAATACAAGTCACTGTGGAATAAATGGGAGAAAATATCCTCTGTATTTTACATTTCCCCTGAAGGACCTTACAACTGCGTGTCACCTAGAAGCCTAGCAACCAATTCATAAGCCCTAACAAATCAATCACTGCCAGGCAGTAGTCCACATTGCGCTCTAATTCTAAGCATGTCTACTTGTCCCAGAAAGGAATACCGATGTAGAAGCTCTGGAGATGTGGTTAATTCTTTCAGGTACAATATGAGAACAATAGGGGCTAATGGGCTATATTTTTGACATCACAAGAGAATAACTGTATATTAACAAGCAAAAAATGTAATTACCCCAAAATAATAGGCATTAGCAAACCAGGATACTACAGAGATGGATTTGCTCCCGCATGCCAAAGAAACTGATAAAATCATTCCCTGTGCTATGCTCCGAGAAAAATTAAGTGACAGGTCTCTTATTTAGGAGTATGTTTCCCTCCTCATGATGGGCTGATGATGCTATATAAAGGGTTATATGGTTAAGTCATGCCTCATCAAACCACTACTTAAACAGGATGTTTCTGAACCATTTAACCTGGTTCTACAGAATAAAACATATATAATCAACCAGCACTAAAAATGAACAAATAACCAGAATGATCCTTCACTTACCTGGAGAATGTACATGGATTCTATTCAATGTCAGTTTTAGTTGATTGTATCTTCTTGATTTTGGTATCCCGATCACCGAATTCCTGCTAAGTGCTTATGGGAACCATTATACTTGGAAATGAATGAGTTAAATAATCTATAATGTGAGGAGTATGGCATGAGAATATTAGGGCTGTAACACTGTTCAGATTCATGGCCTAGCCAGTAGCTCCAACTAGCAATCTTAAATCAGTGATTCTCAAACTTAGAGAACATTCAGAATCAACTCCATGGCAAGAGTTTCTGATTAGTTCTCGGGTACAGTCTGAGAATTTGCATTTTTAACAGGTTCGTGGATATTGTTGATGCTCTTGGCTCAGGGGACACCCTTTGAGGACCACCTGCACTAAACCAATAATCAAACATCAGACTAAAAATTCTCTGTATGTCCAGAAATACAGAACAACTGAATTAAAGGGCTAGAGATGTTACCTAAACCATGCTCTTTCATATTGGTACTGATAATATTTACATTGACTGAAAATCTTAAGGCCCCTCTCTCCCACTGATGAAACAAAATGAACAAAATAAGCAAACAAACGAACAAACAAAATAACCCCCTTCCCATGCCTTTGCATCAGAGCCTTCTTGGAAGCTTTACCAAAATAACCCTACATCTTTCTCAGAATCTTTTTTCAGCCTCATTACATTTAGGAAAAAAAATACAGGTTCCTCTTTGGCACTGTGTCCTCAGCTAGTCTGTGGGAAGCTCAGCAATTTATCACTTGTCCCCAGTTTAAGTAACAGGAATGAGATCATCAACTTTTCTATTGGGTCTTCTCAGCCTCCTGATTCTGGTCTAATATCAGCAGGCAGAGAACATGTGAATCCCCAGTGGCTAACGAGTTCTAAATGGAAAGTTACGGCTGTGTGGGCAAGGCCCCAAGACAGGGTCTATCCGGGGTGAAACTCAACCACAGAGGCCTTTCGCTTGACTGGTGCAGTGTTTCAGGAAGGAGTGCACTTGCATGCGCTCAGCAGTGTGTACTTCCTCTTGATTTGCAGCAGACTTTACTCATTTGCATGACCTGCCTGGTCCCTCTAGGTTGCTGAAATTGCAGGACCTAAAGAGCCCTCTCCTTTAACAAATGCCTTGAAATTAAGTAACTACCCTAGAGTCATGCTTGTATCCAGGGCCATAACAGGACTACTGCTCATGGCTCAAGGTCCTCCCTTTTTGCTTTTGTTGCTGCTTCTTCCACCTTTGGGGACTTCAGTGTGCCAATATAGGACTCAAAGAACCTGATCATCCCTGTCGCCTGCCTCTCTCTCTGTGCTACCTTAAAGACACAAATGTCATGCTCATCCACATCAGTCTATTAAGCATGCCCCACACCTTTCTCAACATGGCACCTTTCTCTGAAGTGTTTTGAAACATACTGAGACACCACTTCCCATTTTTAGGTTTAAGGATGAGGAACATATATAAGCATGTCCAAGGTAAAAGAAATAACTTGAGCTCTGACCTTGGAGTCAGCGGCAGAAATGGTCTAGGTTTTCACAAAGGCATTCTTTAAAAACAAAATGAACACAAACAAAACAAAACAAAACAAAAAATTAAACATCAAATTAAAAGCCCATGACACAATCTAGGTATGAGACCATATTAAAGTCAGGAAGATAAAGTTTTTCTTTGATGCTTCTGAATCTGGCTGCCTTTGTTATTCTCCAAATTCCTTTGTCATCATTGCATGGAGAACATTCACCTTCTCCCATTCCACCTTCTTGTTTTAACTCTTAACTGCCAAGCCCCAAACTGAGCAAAGAACTAAAAGCAGTGATTCCCAAAATTAAGCATACATAACAATTACCTGGGGCACTTGTTGACAATGCAGTATCTTTGAACCCAGCTGCAGAGATTTCTGGTAGTCCTAATATCTACGGGGTTAAGCATCACTCACAAGTGTTTTGATGCCAGTGACACCTCAAACACACTTGGAGAAATGCCTTGTGCTTTAAAGCAGTGTTTTCAAGCTTCAGGGTGTTCACAAATCTCTTTGTTAAAATGTAGAGTCTGGTTAAGTAGGTCTGGGGTGGAATCTCGAAAGCTCCTGGAAGATGTGAATCCAGAAACTATTCTTTGAGCAACAAGGATTTGGAACTCTGATGTGGTGGTCACATTTCCTAGATTTAAAATTCAGCTCTCCATTTTGCTGGTTGTGAGTCAGGATATGTAACTTAACCTCTCTGTGACTCAATTCTGTCGTTCTTAATTGGGACACATTTAAATGGCAATCTAGATAGGAATAGGAGACAGAGAGAAACCAAGTTTTTGAGTTGTGTCCCATGCTAACAGATGATGAACTCTTTAAAGAGGTACCATATGTTCCTTGAAAAACAAAACTCCGGAATTTTCCACTTCAAACATCTATAGTTATAGGCTCCCACTATTCCAGTTCTCTTTCGCTAACACCAAGAATATTTTCCCTAATAAATCACTACAATTATCTCAATTCTACGTTGGTCAGCTGTGAGAAATCTGGCCACCAGCTCATCAACTGCCACAGGTAAGGGTGGTAAACAGGTAAGCGTCTTGGTTATACTTGTTGTAACACTGAGACAATGCATCTGACTCCTTCTGCCTTAGTCTCCAGGACAGTGGCTGGGATAGCTAAGCCGCAGCCAGGTTGAATTGTATCTCTTCATTTAATCTTAATGGTTAATTAATGATTCTCAGACTTTAGTCTGCTGAAAAATCTTCTGAGAAAACTTTAAACTTGTAGATACCCAGATCACACTTCACAAGATGCATTTTCAGTAGGTCTGAAATATCTATTTTTAAAACTGGCACTCCAGGTAATTCTGAAACAGGGACCCCATTCTCTGACAAACAAAGTTTTTTAAAAAGTTTGAAAAGAGTGATGCTTAAAGATGATGCTGGTTTAATAGAAACGGCAGCCCGCACCTTAGTGTGAATCAATTAAATCATTTTCTTTCCAATGACCCCAATAGAAGCTACCAGGGAGTAGTTACCAAGTACTTAGCACTTTGTGTTCATTTTCCTTCACCATTAGTACCTCGCTGAGTAGAATAAAGTCATGGCCAGACAGCATCTTGCCTAGAATTTTACCACTGAGTCAGTGTCAAAGGTGGGATCCCAAGCCCTTGTCTGTCTAACTCCAAGTCTGACAGACTGTCCTACTGTGCTAAAGCAGAGCTCTTCAAACTGCAGCATTAAACAGAATTTTCTAGAAAGCTTGTTGAAACAGATTGCTGGGCCCTACCCTCTAAGTGTCTGATCAGTAAGTCTGGGGTAGGACCTGATAATTTGTATGTCGAACTAGCTTCTAGCTAGTGCTAATGCATTTTGAGAACCACAATGCCAGTGTTAACAGTTGAGCTTTCTTCTTCTGGGAGTTGGATGCTATGTCTCTTTGGCAGTCCTAGCTACTCACACAAGGCAATTTAGAAAAGATTTCATTTTCCTTTAACTGTTGCTCAGACAATAAGTACATGACAAATAGCCAGTGAAGCTGCTGTTAAGTCAGTTCTTAAATGTCTTCAGGTGTTACTTGTGTGGGGTTTGAAATTGTAATATGTCAGCCTCTCTCCTCAAAAGGAACAATTCCTTCTTTGTGGTGGCTCTTTCATAAGAACTCCTTTGTTCTGTCTTTTCTGTCTCTGCTTTACAAATGCTGAACTGTTGTGCTGTGCCTCTATTCTAACCAAGCAATGGTTAGCAAAATGTCATTCCAATCAGCTCTGTCCTATGTCTTCTTCCTTACTCAGTTGAGTTTTGAGATTCCAACTGGGGTCGGGATATGTCCCTCTCTTTTTATTAGTGGCCCTGTGCTTTCTCCTGGGACTTCCAGGGTTTACTGTCACCAGGGACCCCCACTTCCACCTGAGGCACAAGCACAGGCCACTTGGTAAGGAGGGCATATCTAGGCTGCAGCTCTTTGTGTTCTCAAGGAATTGAGAGAATAGAGAACTTTCCACTAAGCTCTCTTCACAGCACGTGGAAAGAGCACCAGCCAGAGTCAAGTGAGCAGGATTACCATGGGAAATTTTAAAAGGGTGGGATGTACTTCTCTCAGGATAGCTAAGTACGAAGCCTCAGGGTCAAAAGCCCTCAAGGACAGTCATCTTCTGGTACATTGTGTACATTCTACAGGTCTCTTTCCTCAGCAGGAAAGCCACATCTCTGAGACCCCTTCTTTTACAGTAGTCAACGGGCCTTCTGGGTGAGTCTTCAAGTCAGAGTCCAGCAACCAAGAGCATGAAAATAACTTTTGGCTGCTTGGACAGCCTTTCACCCCTTCCTTGGGATAGGGAAATGGAGTCAGGGAGCATAAGAGCTGGGTGCGAAACCCACTACGCTGCTTATCTGGAGGAGTGTGACTTGACCACTCTGAATTCAGTGTTCCCATTCATCAAACAGAGACATTTTTGCCACTGTACTGCATGAAATGAAATGAGAGCATGGAATAGGATCTCATACATGAAAGTGTCTGAAATGTTTAGTCCTCGGGAAATATTAGCAGAATCTGATCCTCACGAAGCACCTAACTTCATTTCTCTAATCTCTTTCTCTAGGAAAAACCAACATATAAAATGGTAACAAAATTGAACTCAAGATTCAGCAGAGTTCAGAGCAGTGGGAGGCAGAGGGAGGCATTGGGAGACAGTGGAGTGTGCAGGCTGCTGATAAGGGTGTCTGTCCTTGCTCTGCCACTAATTAGGCTGTGACCTTGGCAAGGTTTCTCAAAGTCCCCAGGTAGTTCAGGGTAGTTGGTTTTGTTTTGTTTTGTTTTTATACAGTTGTGAACATGAAATCATTATGTAGGAAGTTCTTAGCATAGTAATGTGTAGTAAACAGTAAATGATGGTTATTTACACTGATAATGATTAAGCCTCCTGCAAATTTAATATAGCTTAGGGATCCTGGTCATTGCTTTGTTAAGCTCTGGTGTGTTCATGTGGCTCTTTGAGCTATGGCCGCCATGTTTCCTGGCTTTGGCCTCCTCCCCTATCTTGGGGAGGTGAATTTCCTCTCTCTCTAATTTACTTTCTAAATAAACAATGTTTTCCAATCTCAAGAAAAAGGGATTCTTTTTCTGCAAATATACATGGATATACATTCAGCCATGGGTTGCTTAACAACGGGGATACATTCTGAGAAATGCATTTTTAGGCGATGTCGTTATTGTGCAAACATCACAGCATGTACTTGCACAAACCTAGATGGTGTAGCTATATAGTACAGCCTAGGGCTCCCAGACTACACATTTCTATAGTGTGTTACTATACTGACTGCTGTAGGCAACTATAACTCAATGGTAAGTACTTGTGTGTCTAAACATATCTAAACACAGAAAAGGTACAGTAAAATACAGCATAAAAGATTAAAAGTGGTACATCTATAGGAACTTGTAGGGCTGGGGTTTGCTCTGGGTGAGTCAGTGAGTGAGTGGTGAGTGTGAAGGCCTAGGACATCACGTTATACCACTGTGGACTTTATGAACGCTGCACACAGGTGCTATACTGAATTTACAAAAAAAGTTTCTTATATAGTAAATTAATCTTAGTTTACTATAACTTTTATTTTGTAAACTTTTAAATTTTTAAACTTTTTGACTCATAACACTTAGCTTCAACACAAACACATTGATTGTACAGATGTATTTTTTTCTTTATTTATTCCATAAACTTTTTTCTATTTGACATTTAAAATTTTTTTTTCCTTTTTTCACTTTTTTGTTAAAAATGAGGGCACAAACACACACAGGAACCACACAGGCTCATGATCATCAATATCACTGTCTTCCATCTCCACATCTTGTCCCACTGGAAGGTCGTCAGGGGCAATAACACGCATGGAGCTGCCATATCCACTGATAACAATGCCTTCTTCTGGAATACCTCCTGAGAGACCTGCCTGAGGCTGCTTAATAGTTAAAGTTGTACTTTTAATAAGTAGAAGTACACTTTAAAATAATGATATAAAATATAGGTAGGATAGTAAGTACATACATCCATACCGCTGTCATTTACTTTCATAACCATTGTCAAGTATGATGTACTGTACATAATTGTATGTGCTATACTTTTATACAACTGGTGGTGCAATGGGTTTGTTTACACCAGCATCACTGCAAACACATGAGTAACACACTGTGCTATTATGTCACTAGGCAACAGAAATTCTTTTAGCTCTGTTATAAAATTAGGCAGTCTGTCATTGACCAAAATGTCATTACATGGCACATGATCATATATTTTCAAAACATTTTGCCCATAATTTCAGAGATTTCCGTGTTGCCTGTCTATGGACACTTGAGTCCCCGGGCCTTGACTATATATAACAAAAATTGTTTTCCCTGGATGATGTTATTGATCCACCATCAGGTGGGTTGGGTTTTGCAGCGCATTTTTTTTCTTTTCTACTCAGATGATGGGCTTATAAACTTTCAAATGTACTCTTATGACCAACTGAATGTGAAAATTCAGTGACGCTTAGAAGCCTCCTGACCCATGCAGATCTGGTCAAACTCAACCTGGACCCCAATGATATTGGCCTGTGATGTACAAAGCTTTCCCTCTGAGTTCCTGTGACCTATCCTCATCTTTCTCTAGGGTTCCATTCTGGGCTCTGCTGGCCCATTGCATATATTTCTGCTGTGTTTTGTGATACCCTATATATGCAGAACTCAGCTCTTTTATTGGTTTTCCAATATATTGACATTGAACGTTTTGTAACTTTGGTGGAGGGTCACATTTGTAACAACTACTCCATTCTGCTTCCCTTCTTCCTCTCTGGCCCATTAAGATAATTTCTCCCTTTGTCTTATTCGTATTCGAGTCCTCAGTCATATATAGTCCTGGTAGGGTATCACTTTCTATTCCATCTATTCATCAATAATTTTCTTCTTTAAAAAAACAGGTTTTATTCTTTCTTTACTAAGAGAAATTTGGTGGAACATTTTTCTCCCTCTCATTTCTTATGAATTATTATTTGTAACAATAGGTCTCATTCTGTTTCCCAGCACCTGGGCTAGTAACTATCTCATAATAGATGTTTACCTGCTGGATGAGAGAGGAGGGATGGAAAGGAGGAGAAAGGTAGGAAAAGAAGAGAGGAGGAAGAAGGAAATAAATCCCTAACCTCATCCTGGATCCAAATTGCAATTGCATTAACCAGCCCAGAGGTTGTTATTTCAAGTAGCTGTCCTCCTACTTATTACTGCTGAGGAGGTTTTTATCCTTCTGTTTTCTTTCATTCCCAGCATCTCGGCAATATTCCCCAAGCCAATTTCTAACCCTGAAAATAGATTCACACTGTGGTTCTTCCTTTGTATGTGTGAAGTAAGGGAAGTTCACAGCTCACTCCATAATCCCCTCGCAGGTAATTAATTAACTCAGGAGGCATCCTCAAGAAGCCAGAAACATGTTGGCTTTCATTTCCCTTCCTGGGATTCTCTTCCCTCTATTAACTTCACCTTTCCTCAGCCAAGGCAACAATTAATTTGCGTGTCTCCTTTCTTTGGATGTAGTTTGTCCCTTTGACAACTTTTTCTTAGAATTGTCATTTCCTCGCTTCCTGTAAATTGTCATTCTCCTTGTATGGCTTCTCCCTTTTCAGAAAGACTTTACTGGGATATGGGGATGAGCTTGCCTTGGTTTAGAATATAAATACACCGAGGAGGTTCTTTACTTCTTTGGGAGATCTTTTCATGGGATTCTGAGTCTAGGATTGATCCTTATAGGCCAGATCTCCCCATGTGATATTGGAGGTGACCCAGATTGAGGAAGCTTGGTGAATTAAACAGATAAAAAGGGAGGCTAGGCTAGAAGAAGCCATGGGCAACTTCCTGTTTTTTAGGAGGAAGAAGCTTGATTTCAGCTCACACAATGACACTCTTTCTGCATTAGCCTCAGGGTAGCACAGGAAAGTGAAAGAAGGGTTTTTCCCTTCTAAAGTTGGATTAATGTGTTCGCACAGAGCAAAAGGAATTGAGTGACTAGATTGGTGAGCCTTTGATTTAATCATGAGTGCAAGATTTGCATTGCCACAGTCTGTGTGCTGTGTGAGTAGGAGGATGTGGCCTTCATCTCTGCAGCTCAGTACTCAGTGCAATGCATATGTCATGGTTAGAAGTTAAAACTCTTTTTTGAGTTGATTTGGATATATGTGGAGCTGAGGATACCAGAGTGGTAGACTACTTTAGAGAAGTAAAGAGGAAAGACTTCCTCCTAGGTAGAAATGTTTGGTAAAGAATCCTCAAAAACCCTGGGAAGTTATTAATAGGAAGATGCCTGGTTTAATTTCTACTTATTTCAAACTCTATACTAGTCATCATGGTTAAGTGAAAAGTGAAAAGAAGACTTATGTATTGACTCCAAGGACACCATAGTCTGGAAGGGTAGAGAGAGAAGTACATGGATAATTAAAAATATGTGATATAAGTAATATGAATTTGCAGCGCTTGAGAGATTAAGGTGATTCTTCTTAGTGGACTAGCATTAAAATGACATTTGTGTTAACTTGAAAAACGTGTATGAGATAATGTCCATTGAAAGGCAGGATGCAAATTGTATATATATAAAATAACAGCTAAAAAAATAAAAAAGGGCTGGACATGGTGGCTCAAGCCTGTAATCTCAGTACTTTGGGAGGCCAAGGTGAGGAGTTTGCCTGAGTCCATGGATTCAAGAAAGGCCTAGGCAACTTGATGAGACCTCATCTCTACAATAAGTCAAAAAATTAGCCAGGCAAGGTAGCATGCACTTGTAGTTCCGGCTACTTGGAAAACTGAGGCGGAAGGATTGCCAGAGCCTAGCAGGTCGATTCTGGGGTGGCTGTGAGCATGCCACTGCACTCCAGCCTGGGCGACGGAGTGAGACTCCAATTCTAAATAAGTAAGTAAATAAATAAATATAAATAAAAAATAACAGTGTCACTCTTCTAATAAAACCCTTTAGTGTTTTCCCACCACCTTCACAATAGCACTGAACTCCTTCAGGCTTAAGTAAGCTCAGGAGTCTCTCAGGGACCTGACCTGGCCTCATCTCCAAAAGCGTCTCTTCCCATGTCCTCATCCATACCTTCCACTGCACATCAGACCTGCCCCAACTTCTCTTGAGCCCCAGAAACAATTCTGCTCCCCCATTCTCATCACTTCTGGGTCAATGCGAAACAATGCGACACAGGGACATTAAGCTATTGCTGCATTTTCCCTGATCCTATAAAGAATAATGTCTCAGGCTTTGGCATGATCCCACCCTGCTCCTGCAGCCTTTATTACATGTCTCTGGATTTAAGACATCCCTAAATTGGAGAACACTGGAGACTAAGTCCTATAAAGAATGTCTGCCTTCCTTTTTTTCCTTGAGTGTTGTTTTGCACTGATGTGTCTCTCCACAGCTTACCTCCTGCTAGAATTAGAAATAGACAAGGGTTTTCTCCTTGGCTGGTTTTGAGATCAAAGAGAGTGGGCAAGCCCTCAGAGTCTGTATGAGGTCTGTGTATATTTTAAACCACACCCTGCATTGTGCAGACAGGTGTGAATGTGGTAAGGGAAACCACACTGCAAACTGTAAAGAGGCCAGTAAAATGGCCACCAGTTAAAATGGTAAAATACTGACTGAAGCTCCAGGTTCCACACAAACTCTTTGGCCCTCTGTTAGCTACAAAATGAGTGCCTCCCAAGGAGGCCCCTCCCACCTCATTCCTCTGAAGCACACTGTTAGAGCAGGACTGACACAACACATCACACTGGATGCTGAACTTCTTAGGGAACATGGAAAAAGGCCCGTGATGCTATTGTCATGTGAACACTAGGAATTTGGTCAAACAGGATTACCCGGTGATGAGTTTGAGTGTGACCGTGGCATGCTCATCTTTGTGCCACTAGCACTAAGCAAAAGGTCCAACTGCATGATTCCCTTTTCAGAAAAGAATTACTGAGATTTGGGAATGAGCCGGCTTTGGTTCAGAATAGAAATGTAAGGGTGAGGTTTTCTATCTCTTTGGAAGACCTCTTCGATGAGAGGGACAAGGGTTGATCCCTATAGACTGGATGACTGTGTGGTGCCCACTAAAGGGGTCACCCAAGTGGCACTGCACATGCAGCAATATAAAGACACTTATTCTTTTGGGGATTCCCTTGGGGATTCAGGAGTCAACTCTCTGTGGTTGGGTGGATATTCTAGTGAGACACTTGGGGATGGAGGGGCCGAGACTTCCAAGAGACACGTGCCACCACATCAGATGATCACCAAGTGACCTACTAAGAAGCATGGTCCCATTTCTCTGTGGAGTCTCACTTTTGCAGTAGGGAAAGGGCAACTTCAGGGGCAGTTAGTCACTTGGAATGTAATGGAGAGGTTGAGGGCTGCCCCCAAGGCCTCTTTTTCCTTTCCAGTCTCCAGGCAGTTACCCACCTCTCTGCTGAATGAATGCTGAGCAAATATTTAGAGAATCTTTATTGAGACACGTATTCATTCTCAGCTCTTCTGTGGTGCTCCCGTGCACCCTAATCCCATCAAGAACGTGGGTGAGTGTAGAGCCTTTTGTGTGTGCCAGCTCCATGTGTGGTTCCACATGCTTTGAAGGAATCACTCTCATTAATTCATCCTGATGAAGGGAGGCCAATCAGGGAAACGTTCAAAAGTTAGACAAGCCTTTGAGAATTAGGTCTGATTGTTTTCAAGTTCCCACTGACAGGAACTCATTGTGGGGTTAGAGGAGAAGAGAAGTCACTTGTCTTAGAAACCCTGTGAATGTTTTAATAAATAGATAAGTATCTTGTTCACTTAGCATTTTCAGTATTAGAAAGCAAATAGAGCCGAGGTAGGACTTGAGAACTCTGTGTTCTTCCCTGCAGAGATTCTACAAACTGATGTGTAACTCAGACTTCCTGGTGCAGGAAAGCATTAAGATTGAGTTGGGCAGAGTTTCGGAAGAGACTATGAATGACTAAGCTGGAAAACATTAAAGGAAAATTGATTTCTCCTCAAATGCCCTCTACAATATTATTTAATTTGTCTTCAAAATGTTAGAGTGATTTTCATAGCATTCCACTGCCTATCTTATGACTTCCTACTCATCCTTCAGAACCCAGTTAGGTACCGACATCACTGAACAAGAAAGTGACCCTAGCTTCCCCACCTCCTAGACTCTGTCTGCACTCTCTACATGAGGGATATCCATCCAACTATGTAGAGTGGACTTCTGGGTATCTGAGGGCGTCCCCAGAAGTATCAGTTTTTTCACACTGTTACACATGCAGTGCCATTTGTGTGACCCTTTTAGTGGGCACCACACAGTCATCCAGTCTGTAAAGATCCACCCTGGTCTCTCTCAGAATCCCATGACAAAATCTCCCAAAAAGATAAGAGTGGGTATCTCTACTCTTACAAACTGACCCGTCACAGTTCACTTGCAGGTCTGTCTTCCTTCTTGGGTGGGGAGTTCCTTGAGTCCAAGCATTGGTTTCATTATCTCAGCTGGGTCCTTGTTTGGACCTAGTGTTTGGCACAGTGCAAATTTTTGGTACATATCTGCTTAATAAAGAGACGTGCTTATTCTGCAACTTTTGGTGACCATAAAATAAACTTCCTGGTTTTCTTCCTGGTTGCAGGTCATAGCTTATTCTAATCTGATTAAATTATTTCATGGATGAGATTACTGAGTTTAAAGAATTCTCCCATGGCTGTGGAACTTGTTAAATGGTCCATCAGGACTAGGACACAGGCATTCAAGGACATAAGACTCTAAGTCTGGTGCTCTTTCTTTCCCTTTTTCATTTCTAGCATCCAAAAAACCAGCACATGTTTAGAATAGAAGGTTAAACAATAAAGAAAATTCCTCCTAGATTTAACTACCTAGAGAAAACCAACACCAACATAGTGGCACATAGTCTTTCAATGTTTGTGTGTGTATGTGTCTATGTATGTATGTTTACACAGGTAACTAGCTCTTCAAGGCCCCAAAGCTCAGGACAATGGTAGACAAGTGCCCATACCTTCCAGAGAGAGGGGCTGGAGCATTCTGAAGAGCCGGCTGAAAGGTGCCTGACTGACTGTCCATCATCAATACCCGGTACTCCCTCCAGTCCTGACGCAGTGAGTGGCTAGACACGCATCCTAGGGAGAATCACTCAACATCAGAGAACTCATAGGAGCAGGCAGTGCTGTGGCATGTCCTTGCCCCTCAAGCTAAGTGAGGTATCCAGAGGGAGGCAGTCCCTCCCAGAAGTGCAAACTGGCACCTCCCTGCCACAAGGGAAGTTTGCCACATTATAGAAGAACACACAGAGGCTTTTCCTGGCCTGATCTCTGGCTAAAATACAGAAGAGTCTCTCCAGATTCTGGAGACACAGAGGCTGGGGTCTGTCTCTCACTTGGGGAATCTGAAAGCCCCTTTAGGGTGAGAAAGAATTGCAGTGAGAGAAGTGGTCCCCTTCACAGGCCAGGGATGCTAGGATGTTCTTTTGAATCACGTGGATGTCTCTACAGAGGCCAAACCGGTCACCTTATAAGGAGCCCACCCTCAGTTGCCTGTGGAGGTACAAGGAGCAGCAAAGAGAGCAAAATAATAGATCAATAGATGACTTAGGTCAATAGATTACTCATCTCCCTGGCCTCCTGCCCGACTCCATGCCTCAGGCAAACCTGAATTGGAGGGAAGGGCAGGGCAGAAACTTTGCTATGAGATGTAAAATTTAGATAACCTGAACACAATAAAAACAATGAGATAAGCCAAGACATTGTTGAGGTGGACAAACTGAAATGCCATCCACATCCCCCTTCAAGCAGGACTTGTCCAAGCCATTGGGAGTGCTGTCCTGAGAAAACCTTCTGGCATTAACCTACTGTGGGGATAGCCACAGGTGGAGATAGCTGCCCACCCAAGTTTGCCACATACCCCCAGGAAGCCTGGATTCCATGACTGAGGTGGAGGTGTAGAGACGCCACCATTTCAGTCCATATTGGAGCTGTGTTGGCTCCAGAGCTCCCAAAGGTTTGCCAAGGTGTCATTGGGTTGGCATCACAGCCACTTTCTCCCTTGTCCCATCTTCTTCTTTTTCCTCTGTAACAGGTGCTGATCCAAGCCTCTCCCTAATAAACTGGTTTGCAACTAAACTCTGCCTCAGAGTGGGGTTCTTGGAGACTCTAACTTGAGACAATTATCAAGAGAGGGATGATTAAACCAAACATGTTTGAAGAAGGGAGAAAAAAATAAGTATTTCCTGCTCATGCCCTGCTGATTATTCCTATAAACACAAGAATGAAGTCATACTAGACATTACCTTCCACGATAAATGGAAAGCTCAACCAATGTTATAAAAATCCTTCCTTGTTTTTGAGCATTCATTCTTCTTTAATGACTGTATTATAGTCCTTCTGATGAAATGTAACATATTTAACTAACTCTCCTCATTTAGACTTACAGGTTATTCACAAATTTTCATGATTATACTGTTGCTGCAGCAGTACACACATATATTTTTTTCATACTTGTTTAATTATACCTTTATCACATGTTCAGAGGAATGGAATTTCTTGGTTAAAGGTATTTGCTTTTCAGAAAGCACAAGCTACATTTTATTACAGAAGTGTTAGGTGGGGCATCTCCATATTCTTGCCAACATGGGGCATTGTCAGTTTTGTTCATCTTTTATAATCTGCTAGGTGACAATTGCTTTATTTATTTATTATTTATTTATTTATGTTAACTGGGGAGATTGAGAATATTTTAATATATTCATTGGCCAGTCTAACTTCTTGAGTTTGGATATAGCATTCTGTCTTGACATCCTATTTTTATTAGCATCTTTGCACTTTAGTGCTAGCAACTTAGAGGTGCTCTTTATGTATTAAGGATATCTCACCTTTTGACTAGAAAATAATTATCTGGTTTGTTGTTTGTCTCTCAATTTTGAGCATGGTGAATTTTGGCTTATAGGATATTTTGGGTTTTTTTGTTTCCAAATATATAGGTCTTTTCTTTTATGAATTTTGTAACTGGCATTCTTTCCACTAAGATAACCATCTTGTTTGTACACTGATTTTTGGAAAGATATTTCCTTAATAGGACAAAATTAAATATTTACCTAGTTCTGAATGATTAGGATCCGAATTTATATTCTTTCAAAGTCCTGTTATCCATACTCATGTTACTCACACACATGTAACTTGACCGTGCCTGGATATCATTGTTTTGGTGCACATTGTTATTAATCCAGCCCTATTCCTTTTTCTTACTGAGGTTAGTAGACTATTTTGAAGAAAAAGTAGCACAAGCTTTCTTGGTGACTATCACAGTTCATAAGACTTGTGAGTCAGCATCTCCAAGACAGCATTTTATAGGCACTTTTATGATCTCCCGAAAGTGAGGATAATCAGACCTAATTTATAGGGTTGTAGTAAAAAATAATTAAGATTCAGGACATCATAAGTGATATCAATCAATCAATAATAATTATTATTATTGTATTTCTCTTTCTTCTTCCTCAAAGAGTTTACAGGTTGGAAAAATAATGTGAATGTATGTTTCACAACACATGAACTTTTATCCACAGTTCAAAATCCAAAAGCCTTGTGAACCAAAAATTTTTTGAAGTTTGTGACAAACTCATTTGGTAATAAAACCTGACCTGCACTGACATGAAGGTATTTATAGTTTGTATGATCCCATTTACAGTGATCAGCTATATATTCATGCATTGTAGTGTAGAAATATTCTTGCATCTGATTTTTGGGTACTGCCCCTTTTTAAAATCCAAAAGTCCCAAATTCTGTGGTACATCTTGCCCCAAGGACTTCATAGAAGGAACTATAGAACTGTACAGTGTGATTTTCTGAAGAGACTCTGTATCACATAGTAAGTGTCCTTATGTCGCTAATGTTTATTTCTGCAAAGCAATATCACTGATCATTGGTGTTAATCATTTGAATTGTATTGTTTTTTTTGTTTGTATTTAACTGGAAATGTATTCTGAATGTAAGTGTGTTAGAAATTATATACATTTGGCATTAATTTCTAATTTTATGTTTATCATAACTAAAAGTCATAATATAGTAGTTATATACTTAGTTATAATAAAAGTCATATAAGTAAATCAAGAATTAAGAAGATTGAGGAAAAAGGGAAAAAAATTATATAGTTAAAACTACCTTTCAAAACACCTTAAATGGACCCAAAGGAGGCAATATAGTTTTGTCTGTAGTTATATTTATGTGTGTATATATGGCACCAGATATGTAAGCATATACAATGTATGTTCTAATAAAGATGGCTACTATATTTGAAAGCTTACCCTTCCTCTTCTGTTAACAATGCTGATAATTTTTCTTTTTTGCTAACAGTATATTGAGTTCACCCAAATTAAGTAGGTTAGAATGAGTTATTATGAGGCATAGTATGTTCATTAGGAAATGCTGTCTATACCCACGGTCACAGAGATGACTGATTCCATCACTTGACAAGTATTTTTGCTGATTTCACTCTAACCCCTTTAGTGACATGTGCACAGAGGTCTGGGAGGAACTAATGAAATTAACCAGTTTGTGCAAGATGTTAGAGACAGAGCCTCAATCAGAATGCTCGCATATTTACAGAAAAAACTGGGGCGAATCTCAGCAGGAAGACTTTAGATCTAATGACATTTTGGGGACAGTTTAGGACAGTTGTTGTATGCAAGGGCCAGACAAATGTAGTAAATGTTTGAGATAAACAGGCTGTAAGGAAGAAAACAATGTGGGTTGATGAGGAATGGCAATTGAAACTGTTTTCAGTATCAGAGGAAAAACAGACAGTGGTGAGACTGTGGCAATCTGCACTTCAACAACAACCCAGTGTCTCTGTGTCTTTTTCTAGAAAAAAAAGAATAAAACAGGGTTTTATGTGAATTCTCCCAACTTTGTGTATTGGCAACTAATTTGATAAATAAGTATGGATCGAATTAAAAAAAATACATCTGTAGGCCAGATTTTGTCTTCAGATAATCATTAACATCCTGTGTTTAGAATCTGGATGACAGTCATTAGCGTCCTGGATAAACTTGGCTCCTATTTCTAACACTGCTTGAAATAATAGAGTGAAAGGAGATAGGAGCTCTTCTCTTGTGGTCACTCATATTATTTGCATCTGAGGTGATAGCTTTGGCTATGGCTCAAGAGTTCATTCGTGGAAACCAGAACTCTCTCCCTGTCTTTGTTAATGATTTTGGCTAATCTTGTAGAAATTAAACTAGATTGCAAATTGAAATGGATACTTAAGGACCAATTGCAGGGCTTTATAAAACCGTCTTTTCAAAGTGAATTCTAAGCTGAAATTCCCTCTATCTAGACTTCTCAGAGTAGTATAAGGTGCTGAATGTTTAACACTGTTTCATTTGGCCAACAGAGTCTGTGAGCTCAATCTGTTCATTTAATAAATGACAACCACTTAATGATGGAATATTTGCTCTCATTTCCATGAAAGGAAAATTATTTGGCAACAGATTTGCTAAGTCATTAAAGAAACACCTTTTTCACTTTTCAACCTTTGTTAATGTTCTATACATTTCTTCATGCAACAATATACATCGAGTGCCTGTAATATACTGGATGCTATTTTAGCTGCTAGGAATAGAGAGGCGAATAAAACAGATAAATTCCCTAGGTTCCTGTAAGTAGAAATCAAATATACAATAATATATTTGATGCCACTTCTAATATATACATTCAAAGTGGAAATATAAAGATAAATATTGTACAGAGCCAAACATAAAACCCCAGACTACCCTATTCTCAAAGTATAGAGGAAAAGATTGTAGCTATTCTGAAGAGACAGGGAAAAGAAACAGAGAGGGAAAGGATAGCGGTGAAGATGGTGAAACGAAAACATCTGCAGATGTGGGTGAGCACAGGCTCCTCTGCCTGAAGTAGAAAGAGACCCCTTCATTCATGTATCTCCTGCTCTCAGCTCTGTATTTCACAAGTCAGAAACTGGTGAGCCGAACGGGTCACTTTGGTGACAGTTGAGCTTGTGGTTCATTGTAGTTGCATTAGTAACTGAGTTTCTCAGGCAGACTTTAAAGATAATCCTAACTGGAATGAATAAACCAGTAAAAATGTCCAAATAATAATCCCAGTTTAGTTTTAAGAGGCATATGGACTAAAAACAAGACTGAGACAATATAAATAAAGATTAAAAACGGTGTCTGCTTATCTAAATGTCTCTAGCAAAAGAAATTTGACAAACCTGGATTCTAATGGGGTTAAATAACCATTGCTCTGTTTAACTTTATGTTTTATATCGTGCTTTTTCTGAGTAAAACCTTGACAAAAAAAAATCAATGGATTGGGTGAGATCATCAAAGCAAAATTATTTTACAAGTCAAGCTTCCCTATCAGCTGGCTCTCCCAAGGCAGATTACAGCGTTTGTCTCAATAAACATCAAATTAAACAATTCCTGTGTATTTCTGGAAGCAAAACATGAAACTGCAAAAGACAACAAGTTAGGAAACAAAAAAAGATTGAGAAACATTTCCTCCAGCTTACAAAGACACAGTTTTGACTACAGCTTTTCTTGTTCCCCTAATACTGACTGTGGAGGGTGGGGTGGGGGTTAGGACACCAGTTTAAAAATCCAACTTTACCAAGTGTGAGGGTTTTTATTTTTCTGTTTAGACATATAATCAAATGAACAGACAATTAACTGAAGGAATTGTCCAGATATTCTTGCCACATTCACAAACCAATCTCACTTAAAGTTTATAGATAGAGAGTGGAGTGTTTTGTGTTATTGGGATAATTCAGGTAGTATTTCATATTTCTCTTTCATTCAGTATGTGTAAAACTACTCGATAGAAACTTGCAAAAACAGAATATGTTTGGGATTTAGGAGAAGTAACAACTTCTGTACAGTAAAGATGGCTTTAAAGTGGTTGCTCATGTATTCATTGAAACGTTTATTGGACACATATTCTGGGCAGGGTGCCGTACATGACACTGTAGATACTGTGACGAGAAAGATTAACTGGCCTCATGAAGTAGGTGAGATAACAATGCAGACTCTGTATGATGGGGATATGTAGTCAGGGATGTCTTCTAGAAGAAAGTGATGCTCTGCAGAGACCTGGAGAAAATGTAGAAAGCTGGTATGAAGGGAGAAGGACAGCTGGAAGAGAGTGAGCAATGCCACCTGAATGTTTTAGTCTGGCTCTCATCTGATTATAGAAGCAGAATGGAAGCAAGTACAAGAGAAAACCATAGCGCCAACTGGGTCAACCCACAGAGTCATGAACAACAATACAGCAGTTTTTGTTAAACACTACATTTTGGTCTGTTTGTAATGTGGTGATAAGTGGCCCAAACATGACGGTTTCCATTTTGCAAGAAAAATCTTGTAAATAGTGGATCCGGATGTCATGGGGTTTGGCTTGGCCTAAGCCAGGAATGTCAGTGTCTCAATATATTTGCCCCTAGTCATCGATTTTATGGGGAACAAGAGAGTTCGAGGGAGAAGGTTTTATGAGCAGGTGCCTGAACAAGGATAGATCCAGTGGTGAAGGACAGGGAATCTGGTCCTTCTTGCTCCAACAGACTGCACAGCATGGGTCTTAGTACTCAACCAGCGATTTTCTCCACATCTGGGTGGAGCCCAGTGCAGGACTTGGGAGCAATGGGGACCAAAAAACTGGGGTCTATTTGGCAGTGCCTGGAGGATTCTGTTTCAGAGAGGCAGAGTAGAGGCATCATCCTCAAGGCAGTTAACATTTGAGGAGGCCAGAGTGAAAGATGTGAATGGGCTCACACAGGGCATGTGCAGCACACACCAGGGATGCCCAATGCAGCTGTGCAGATCTGGGAAGGGGTCAGAGCACTGTGGTTCCAAGTCTGAGAAATGTGAATCTCCACGTTACCGGGCTCTCCTTCATCTCCAGCACTGCTGTTCTGCTTCCTCTTTTTGCTTTTTATGTCCTTCTTCATCATAATTATTCCTTCTAGGAAAAGTAACCTAACATCTCTAAACCACAGTTTCTTTATCTGCGGAGTTGGGGGGAATAATACCATGCACTATAAGAATTAAGTAAGATTATGCCTGTATAGCACTTAAGTACCTGGCATATGGAAGGGTGCAATAATTGTTAAATATACTATTATTACGCTTGGAAACACTCCTAAGCAATTAGCTGAAAGCTAGCTATCGTTGGCTTTGAAAATATACTATCATTGGTTAGGCACAAGACTAAATTGACAGAGAAGTCTGGTGGTGGGCATATCCAGGATTATTTTGTCCTTGAGTCAATTTACTTAGAAGATGTCTCTGAGGAAGCTAGCAAGAGAGACAGAGCACATTAGATGGTTAAAATATTTACTGAGCATCTACTATGTGGTGGGCACTGGGCATGCAGTGATAAACAAATGACATCTTCTAAGAGTTTACTAGGAAACTGAAAAGTCAAGTATTATAGAAATGACAACCAGGAACTTACTAATTGCAGGTTGTGCTAGATATTACAAAATGCCCATTGCCTACTTTCCCATTTGGGCAGCATTTTGTATCTTCCCAGTAGATCACCGGCCCAGAAATCAGATTCAGTTTTTCTTAAACAGACCCAATTTCCCCTGGACTCAGATCCAGGTCAGTGCCTGCCACTGTCAAGTCTCTGAGTCTCAGTTTTTTAATTTGTAAAATGGGGGGGGGTGTTATAATTCCAAACACAAAGGGCAATGGGAGGGTTCATTAAATAAGAGCATCTGTGAAAGCTCCCTCAATGCCTGGCTCACGGTGGGTCCCAGGAAATGTTAAGTTTCTTCCCTCTTCCATTCTAGGCACACATTAAACTTCTGAGTGGGATGCTGTGGGTATCACACTCAAAGACAAGGTTGAACAAGCTGTTCCTCACATGTGAGGCCTGTGCTCTTAATTCAGAGAATTTCAGAGAATTCGGTGTGTTAACAGAAGTTTTTTTGGCAATGTTACTAAAACCCCCCTCTCTTTCTAGATTGTTCTCTACTGATTGCATTTTAAACCAGCCATGAATGAGAACCAAACTGAAACCATTTCACTGATGCAGTAGCAGGTTAAAAGTTGTCTTAACAACATAATTCAATAACAGGCCACTCCCAGCGGGGAAGTTCATGATGTGTGTGTGGGTCTGGCTGTGTGTGTAGAGGGTCATGAGGAGCTGGAAGTGGGGGAAGGGATACATCCAAGTGGCATTTGACCTAAGATAAGGGCTAAACTGAACCTTTGTGAAAGGGAAACTCAATAATCATCAGATTATGAACTTGGCAATTTCAAATTATTTTCATAACAAGTGGTTTAGAGCAATGGTCCCCAACCTTTTTGGCACAAGGGACCAGTTTTGTGGAAGACAGTTTTTCCACTGATGGAGTGTGGAGGGGGCTGGTTTGGGAATGATTCAAGCACATTACATTTATTGTGGTTACATTGCAGTATATAATGAAATATATAGCACCACTACCTCAGCTCTGCCTCAAATCATCAGGCATTAGATTCTCATAAGGAGTACACAACCTAGATTCCTCACATGTGCAGTTCACAGTAGGGTTCACGCTCCTATGAGAATCTATCCCAGGTGGCAATGTGAGTGATGGAGAGCGGCTGTAAATACAGATGACTTGCTGCTTTGCCCGCCACTCACCTCCTGCTGAGCTGGCTGGTTCCTAACAGGACATGGTCTGTGGCCCAGGAGTTGGGGACCCCTGGTTTAGAAAGCCAGCATCTCACTGGGGAATAGTCTGCTCACCTAATTGTGGCATGTTTCTAGTTGATAATTTTGTAACAAATTGGCAATTTGTTCAACGATGACTTGATAGTGAATAATCATAGAATATTAGACTTAGAATATTAGAATCATACAATATTAGACTCTACTATTAGACTCAAAATATTAGAATATTAGACTGAGTGATAATTTCTAGATATTGTTAATATTGATATTCTTCACTTTGTAAATTTACATACTCACATATAATGGTCTAAGGTACTTTACTACATTTTAAAGAAAGGTCATTTTAATAATTGGGTGGTTTCAGGGATCTAACTTTTGATGTTTTAAAATGTCTCTCTGTCATGGGTTGCTATCAGCATGAACACAAGGAAAAAATGTCTTTTATTTGCCTTCAGCAATTTTATAGCTTTCTTCTTTAATTGGCTAAAATTGGCAATTAATTCCTTCAAAATGTGTGTTTGTTTATCAACGAGTGTACTTGATAATTACCATAAAGTGGTGTTTTAGGGAATTTTGGAAGTAACCTGGCACTGTGATTATCAGGGCCTGTATCAATTTGCACCAGGTGAGTTTTAAAAGGTTGGCAGAAAAAGGAAGGGCTGGCTAACACAGAGCATTCTTTCCTTTGCGAAAATTGTTTTAAGATTAGATTTTAACAATTGGGCTCATTACTTTAATATAGCCAAATATCAAAATATTCATTTGCGAAACCAAATAATGTGTGGATTTTATGTTTTTGTGACTTTTAGAGATATGGATTACAGATGTTGTTTGGAACTAACTGGAGCTCAAAGGAGTGTTTTTTAATAGCCAGTAAGTCCTAAATATTAGCTACAGTACTTGAGATTTTTCTATCATAATATTTAACCAAATTTTCATTTCTTTTTATTACTTAAAAAAAGTACTGTGTAGGTTAAAGCCAATTTTGCCAGATGTTGGATCTCAGAGGTTTATAAATTCTCATATGTAGATTTTCAATTTTCGATATGCAGATTTTTAGTCTTTTGTTGAAGACCAGCATTTGGAGAGACAGCCATCAAAGTTATAATTTGTTTTATTATTTCCTGGATTTTACTCTATGTCCAGGCAGAAACTGAGGACTAGATAGTTGAGAAAGATTAGTTAAGATTTTTTTGGATAAATTTTGGATGCCTTATTAGTCTAAGTTTTTGTTAGTTCATTAAGTCATGCTTTTCCACCAGGAAAAGTTTTTATTGTAATGTAAATAGAAGAATTTATACTTTCATGACCATTCCACTCTTTTTAAGGACTGATAGTTTAACGAACAATAAAATATGATCTACTTGTGATGCAAAACAAAAACAAAAATGAATTTCTTACATTGAAATATTACCCCAAAATTCTTAACAAGGGACTTAAGAGACTTGGGCCCTTCTGCCTAGAAGTTGAATTTGGAAACCTCCAACAGCTTGACACCAACTTGAACTTTGAAACATTCTCAGGGTCTCTTAGCAAACAGCTGCGAAAAATATGCGAGCAGCTGAGTGCTTGAGCATTTATTAATCCCAAACAAATGGGCACACTAGGAAAGGAAATGTAAAATAACTTCCCAAGCGCCTCAATATGAAAGGTTCTGTGTTTTTTTAAAACTAATTCTTTTTCTTTCTTTCATCAATAAACATTTTGAGGCACCTGGAATTATAAGAAATTTTTACTGAAAAGCAGGACAAATGAATTGATTCTCTAGATCATTCTGGTGTTTCACTTTAAATGTTTAAATTTCCAACTAGATCACCTTACCAGTGTGATAATGGTGAAGCCATCCGGTTTATAGGAAGGTGGTTATATTTTCTCAAGAGGAAATGTTGCATCATAACTGGGTAAACCTCTGGGTGACCCCTAATGGAAAGAGTTTCTGCTAGTGTCACTTCAGTTTGGGTAACTATGAACCGTGACTTTCCAGGAACTAGGGTTTATTTCCCCACAAGGGCAGTGCCACTGGGACCCCTGTATGGGCCATGTAAAAGTGGAATAACTACTGTTTTAAAGTATAAGGACATCTTGGGACAAAAATTATATTTGAATTAGGCAAGTTATATTCCTCAATTTAATATCAGTTACAGTTCTTATTCAAACCAGAGGTCTCTTGTAGCTTTGTGGTCACAGTGGGGTGACTTTTCTCTCTGGATTTAGGTCCACGCTTGTTGGGTTGACACCAGTTTCTGACAACTCATTTGGATCCTGCACACAGAATATCTTGCATCAAATCCTCCTTTCTTGGGCACATAATCATACTGTTTAGATGCCAGGCCCTGCATCTGCTTTGAAAGCCATTTCAATTGGTTGCCCCAAGTAGCTCCAAGACTTCTCTTCACGAGTCATCCTGTCTTTTCAAATCCTCAGAATCAGTTTCTTCAAGTTTCAAAATTTAACTTAACAAACGTTAATTGTGGATCCTCTATCCTAGTGACTTCCCTGAATGTATAAAGCTGGCTAATATCCTGGTCTCTGCTCTCACTCTCTGCACTTTCCACCTGATGGGAACTGCCATGAAATCAAATAACTACTATAACATGTTTAAGTCAAAAAGAGCAAAGTACTAGTAACCACACTTGAATATTAGGCTCTGTCACTTATGTACCGGCCTCCTGACTTGCTTGGCGAAACTCATTCACCTCTTCTGTGAAACTGGGGTACTCATGTCACATGCCTCACAGGATTATTATTGTGAGGACAGAATGAGATTACCAAAGTGAACCTCTTATCATGGTGCTTCGTGTTTAGGCATTTGTCATTCATTCTTATTAGAATTGTGTAATACTTGTGATTTACCAAAGTACACTTATGGATTACAAAATTGTAAAGCTTGAGCAGGACTGCAGAAATCTTGTTCAATAATACTACGCCTATTATCAGTCAGGGCCCAATGAAATAAAAACCCCATCAGTTACTTGAACAACAAAAAAGGAATGGTTAATTAAGTCCACAGTTGTCAACTATGCAGCCAAAAAGATATTAAAAAACAAAACAAACAAAAAAACTTGGAGGCAGCAATTGCAGGAAGCAGCTATCCCCCGTAGGTTTAGAGGCCCAATAAGAAGAGACCGGAATGATTATAACTTAGAAGCTTGGAAGAGGAGCCCTAGAGTTGAAAGTGAGACCTCTGAGAAAGAGAACTGCTTGGTCCTCTCTGAGCTCAGTGGGGGCTATGGAGCAGGTTTTAGACTTCTGAGGGGGAGGCATTGGCAGCTGGTGCTTGGGCCGAAGTGCTGATGGGGTTGCAGTGAAGGTGGTTCTACATATGCTGGAAAAGCTGCATATTGGACTCAGCTACTGCTGTTGGAAGGCCACCACTGCCAAGGCAAAGATGCAGTCATGGGGCAACACTCCCAGGGAGAGGAGAGACAGAAGGCTGCCTAGCTCTTGTGTCTGGTTCCTGCAAGCACTGGCTGCGTGTTGACCTGAGGTTTGAGCCAATGCTATGTCCTTAAAACAAACCTTCTCTTCTTACTTAAGTCAACTGGAATCTCTACTACTTGGGGAGAAAAAGTCTTAACTAACATACTTTGTGAATGGATAAACAAAATAACATCTTGCCTGCAGGCAGTGTACGTTTTACCACAACACCAACCTCTGCTTGATCATATACTTTAAAATCCACACTGAATTTTGCAGTTAGCTCAGGAAACATGGGTTAAATTGTTATCAGTATCAATTAAGACATGACCCCAGACACTGTGTGTGTGCACTTTATAGCAATCCATTGATATTGCTCCACACTTTTGAACTTATTCTTGTCACTTGTGAGTGTGCCATGCACATAAACCCGTGCCGAATGGCCAAAGGCATTTGGAAAGGATGACTCTTGACAACATTTAGTTCCACCTCATGCTTATAGGGCTGTTCAAAGGAAAGCTCTAATTTCTCAAAGAGAATTTTGGTTCTCTTGAGTGAGTGAGCCATCAACATATGTTCACTTTGCATGTCAACTTTGGAGGCGTGGTTCATCTCAATGAACACCTTACTGCCTCTAGCAGTCTCAGCCTCATTATTTTGAGGTCTCTTTGGTGCCAAATATGCCAAGAAAAGCCTGTTGTACATGCTGCAGTAGTGTCAAGCATGAGTGTTCATCTGGAAATTGTTTTAAGTAGAAAAACGATGTTTCCCCATCCCATCAAGAACAATTATTTTGGATAATGTATAAGACAGGATTTGCTGTTAACACAAAATCTGTTTGGCACTAAAGGAGGTAATGGAAAGAGAAACCAGCAAATAATATAAGTGACTAAAAAAAATCAGCAAATTAGCAACATAGGACAGTAGCTGAGTTTTTATTTTCCTTGGACTTCTTAATGCTTTTCTGATAAAGGCTTGTCTAAATTGCAGGGTAGGCATGGTTGAGCAGGGGGGAGCGACAGAGAAAAGGAGGTTTAAGCTTAGCTAAAATCAAACACTTGGTCAGCACAGCACCAAGATATGCTTGAAGGGATATTTTATCCTCATTGATTATTTTGTGTGTGCATGTTTAATTTTGTAGCTGCAGCCACACACAAAACTGTCACTTTAGAATATCTCATAGGCACTTTCGGTTTGTGTGTCAGGAGATGCAGTTTACCATCATGTTATTTGTGTGACGCTGACTCATACCACATGTCTAGGCTGTTCTAAGATTCAATCTTGCCCAGATAGATCTTTTAAAAGACATTTTAATTCATTTGTATAGGCCAAAGTGTTTGCAACTAATTTCTTTTCCTTCTGCGCCCTATTCCATTTCACCACACGACAAGCATTTTTTAAGCATTTAGAGGAAAATGCAATGATTACAGAAAAAAGCCTTTAATTGGATCTGGATGGAAGGTTCCTGCTGTATGAGAAGTCAAAATTGTATAAGACTAAAAATTGTACAAATTGTACAAGTCTGGAGGCAAAGAACTGGTGGTGTTTGGGTAGGTTTGTCCCTGAGCCTTGTAATATGAGAACTTCTCCAAGGACTTCTTGGGCATCCCTCTGTTTCAATCACCCTAAAGCCCTCAATCCCAGGAGTCAACTTGGTGTGTCACTTTAAAGTTATATTCTGAGAATGTGGTTGCTTCCAACTTCAGGTTAGTGAAGCAGGACTCACAATTCTCCTTCAAAGTGCTAGGACGGGTGGCTCAGCCTGTAATCCCGCGCCTTTGGGAGGCTGAGGTGAGCGGATTGCCTGAGCCCGCGGGTTCGAGACCCGCCTGGGCAAGCGAGACCTCATCTCTACAATAAATCAAAAAATCAGCCGGACGTGGCAGCGCATGCCTGTAATTCCGGCTACTCGGAAGGCTGAGGCGGAAGGATCGCCGGAGCCCAGCAGGTCGAGGCTGCGGTGGCCGGGAGCGGCCACTGCACTCCAGTCTGGGCAACGGAGGGAGACTCCAACTCAAAAAAAAAAAAAAAAAAAAAAGAACACTCTCCAAAGGGCCAGGAAAAAAGAAAAAGGGGAATCTGTGAGTACTTGGTGGACAGTGAGCACCCAAGAAATGAGGGATTCTAGGAGAATCAGCAGCCACACCGTCACTGCAACCAATAAACTGTGCCTTGGCTTGGTGACGAGATGTGGGTGGAAAGGTGCTGGGCTTGAGCGTCCCAGACTAGCCTACGGAACCTCGAGGCGGTTTAAGTGGTCCCGGGTTGGTAGCCTACCCAGGCTCGTGGCTGACGGAGGCCAAATCCG
>CAUYQG010237816.1:0-29897 GCA_963574415.1 Tarsius wallacei | reverse complement strand
GAAATTCCCTCGTGTGCTTGCTGTGTATTCTGGCCCAGTTCCACTTCTCACGTCTCACCCTTTCACCCCCTCCCGTGGGACCCCTCTCGGCATATAGTGACTCCGCCTCTCTAGGACCTGTATCATAAATTTTATTTTCCCAAGCCTCCCCTGTGTCCCCTCTTGTGACCATACCTGACTGGTCATCTCCTAAAATAACGCAGAACACTAGGGCATCACATGGCACAAATGATATTATCCCCATTGTAGAAATGAGGAAACTGAGTCTCAGAGAGGTAAAGCAATATGGTTTGCTGGCTCCGCCTCACCACCATTGCACCCATGGCTGTTACAACGCGACTTTGTGACTCCTCTCCTCTGAAGCTAGGTCTGTTTTCCACACCTTGATTTTGGACTGGTCTTAGGACTTGCTTTGGCCAACAGCAAGGGGCAGAAGTCCTGGGAAACAGTTCCAAGCCTGGGTCTCCGGGGTCTTGCACCCTCTGACTCTCTCTTTCTCTCTCTCTCTCTCTCTCTCTCATCCCTGAAACAAGCTTGGCTGGCCCCCTGGAGGAGGGTTGAATGCCTGGAGGCGGGGCCCAGTTGCCCCAGAGGAGACCACCGCCTACCAGCCCACCCGCAGCTAACCACAACTGCATCAGTGAGCCCAGCTGACAAGTCCAGCTCACATCAGAAGGGCCGCCTGTTCAACCAACCCACAAATTCCCGAGAAACCAGAAATGGTCGTGTCTCAATGCTATTAGGTTCGGGGGTAGCTTTTTGTGCAGAAGCAGACACAATTGACTTAACCGAGGACACCCCGCAGGAAGGGGCAGAGCTGGGATTCCTACCCGGTTTGTGAGGACACCACAAGACCGAGGGAGGAAGAAGGGCTGCCACTGCTGGCATCTCTGCCGGGCGGCGCCTCTGAGGAGCTCCAGGCTGCGCTAACAGGGGAAATTTCCCTTTCGTATCTGCAGGGGCGGTCGCAGTGTCAGCCGGCTGTTCTGTGGCTAATGGTGGGGCTGAAAGGGAACTGGGTAAAATTAGCACCACAGCATTCTCAAACACCACAGAGCAAGGCCGTGACCACAGAATGTAGGGCATGGCCTCTGCGTGACACTTCAGCAGGAGGTTTGGCTTTGCTGTCCCTTGCAATGTGTCCTCTCTCCTGTTCCGCTTCCTGGCCGCCGCCTGCAGCGCTGGGCAGACTGACTGGGAAGAACAGAAATGGCCAGGCCCTCAAAGGCCCCTCTGTGCACAAGCCCTCCTGCTACTCCCCTGCCCAGCAGGGCACTGCCAGCACCAGATCACAGAGGGGTGGCTAAGAAGGAAAGTTCTGGAGCCAGAGGGCCCGGGCTAGAATCCTGGTGCTCCTAGAAACAAACAGCTCTGCCCCCTGGACAATAAAGTCATGAAGCCTTCCTGGGCCCTGGTCTCCTTGTCTGCGAAATAAATAGAAACAGTTTCTTCCTCGTGAGGATTAATGGAAGCACTAGGTTAAAAGACAGCATTAGAAATGGTGCTTGGTGCATGTAGGCCCACGGCCTTCTCACTTTTATTCTTCAAGACCTTCCCAGCCCACCCTACCCCCAACGTTGCCTTCATGGACGCCTCTGCATGCCGTAGATGATCTTGTTGGGCCTCTCATCTGTGCCAGGCTTGGGAAGCTTAGGGTTGTGAGGCCATGGGTCCTCTAGAAGCCAACGGAGATGGAGTTAGAAGTGAAAAAAGTTTATTGGGGGTTTGTGGCCTGTGAAAGAGAAAAGGTGGAAGGAGCAGGACTGGGCCACGACAAGACATGACACTGCCTCGGCCAACTCTATGGGGACATCCAGAGCAAGGATCCCCTTTCAGAGGAGTCCTGGGTAGGCAGGAGTAGCCAGACTCTCGGACCCTGTCCTGTTCAGTCCAGGAAGTGCATGGCCTTGGATGGGAGGCGGAAGGGGGTCTTGAATGTGCTGTGAGGGGCTGGGGCTCACACGTTCCCCACTGCCCGGGAGCAGGTTCTCTGTGGAAGCTGAGATTCTGAAAGATCCAGAGAATCCCTGGCTGCCGGAGATGGTTTGCTGAAGAGTGTGGGATTTGGAGTCAGATTCAAATCCCAGCACCAACAACCAGCGGTGTGGCTTTGAGGGTGTCACAAAACCTCCCTGTGTTTCTGCTTCCTCATCTGTAAAGTCGGGATGATGATGATGATGATGATGACGATGATGATGATGATGATGATGACGACGACAAAATACTGCCTTCAGCAGTGATTTGTGCACTCTTAACACACACGGGACTGAAAACAGCTATATTATTTATCGGATTAACTTCTGACTCCAAGCCTCACTCTTACCACCCAGAATTTCTTTCATCCACCACCCTGGAATCCTCCCCACACTTTAAGGTCCAGTTCAACGTGTGTTTCCTTCCCTTTTAGATTGCTCTCACTCCAGGAAAATTGTTCCTTTCTTTTACCCCCTATGGCTCATCCATGTAAGGAAAAAAAGAGCAGGACAGAATCTAAGGGTTTTTTCTGGGCTTACTATGTGGTCTGCTGCATGTGAGCTGCATCACGTTTGGCGATGGACACCCATGATGTTATTTATTCTTTACAGCAACAGTGAGTGGTAAATCCCATCATTATCTTCATTTCACAGATGGAAAGGCCAAGGTTGGGAGAAAGGAAATGACTTTTCTTTGGTCTGGAGAATTTATTTCCAGGTCTTCCAGTTCTGAATACTTTCTTATTTGTACCTCGCTGAACTCAGGAGGAATTCAGAAGATGTGTATTGTTCAAAATGAATCAAACAGCACGTAAGGATCTTTATTATTAAAACTGTACACAAACAGCATTCACTTGGTGGAGTTGTAAGTCTGTGAGGTTGAGCAAGTGATTAGAACTCAAGAAGTTATTCAAACAGTCTTCAATTCCCCTTGTGGAGTGAATATGGCCAGTTTTAATCAACAAAAAGAGAGACTACAGGCTAGCAAAAATATTTTAAAACCTGATCATCCTCACTTACAATAAAAAATACCAAATATGCAAAAAGAAAGGATATTTATTTACATGTCAAATTGATAATTAAAAAATAAACATTTCAGTGTCGACATTGGTTAGAGAAGAAAAAAACAGGTCCTGGTACTCACTGTAAATAAAAATGGAGATGAATTTTTGGTGGGAGAGGGAAACAATTTGGCAAGATGCAACTCTCACTTTTTTTGGCTATCTTTTTTTTTTAATCGATACATAATTGTTGAACACATTTTGGGGATACATGTGATATTTTGATACCTGTATACAATGGGTAATGACCAAATCAGGCTAACTGTAATTTAAACTTTTGAGACAGAAAAAGAAACGAACCAGAAATACCCACAGTATTGGTCAGCTATTGCCGCATAACAAATCACACCAAGATTTGGTAAGTTATAATGACTGTTTATGATCCCTCACACATCGGCAGATTGGCTGGGGATTGGCTGATCTGGGCTGGCTCGACCAGGCAACTCAGCCTCAAGTCACAGGACCAGCTGGGTTAGGCCTTGCTGTGGCTGGGGCTTGGGCTGGGGCTCGGACCTGCTGCTTGTATTCACCCTCTGCAGCTCCTCTCCTGGTGAAGATAGCAGATAAGACGGTGAGTGGGAACTCATTAATTTCTCTTAAGGTCTAGACTCAGAAGTGGCACATTTCACTAGGCAAAGGCACGTGGTCAGGCCAGAAGTCACGGGGTAGGGAAGTTCACTCCACCACTGGGGAGGACAGCGAAGCCATGTGTCAAAGGTGTGTATGGGAAGGGGCAAGGTCCATGAGACAATCTGCCAGCATACAGACGTGCGTCTGATTTCTCTGGAGGATTGTGTAGAGATTGTGCAATCACACAACTGTGCCTTTAACCTGTGCAAATTCAACTACCTTGATCAGAAGAAATAAAAGAAAAAGGCAATTTACACAATGTCCTAAAGTGATACTTTGCATGTATCTTGTTTATTAGCAGAAGTTACACAAATCCCTTCTATACATGCTGTGTGCTTACAAAACGATGAATACTGTACTTCATGAGTAACTTGAAAGGTTTTCAAAGGTATTTTGACTGTGCGATTTCCCCTAGATGGGCTGAGATTTCCTTCAATTACAGAGAAAACTCGGAAATAGCCAGTGGCTAACAGCAGAAGTTCAGTTAGCTAAATGACAGCATATAAAATGCAACTACAGATCACCAACCATCGTAAACTATATTCCAGAGGATATCGAGGCATGTGGAGAAATGGTCGTGATGTGCTTATTTTAAGAGAAAACATGCTATAAAGCAGTATGTGCAGAAGGACCACAATCGAAGAAAGACAGTCTCTTCCTTCTCCCTCATCATCCCCACCCCGGATTCAACCCAACACCAAGACCTGTGAGTCTCCCTCGATGCTTCTAGGGTCTGTCTTCTAATCCCGCCCCTCCCCGCCCCGTGCTCAAGTCACACCATCCATGCCCTAGATGACTGTGGTAGCTCCTAACTGGTCTGTCTTCCTTCATTCTCACTCTGTCCTATCCACTAGCCCAAAACAGCCAGAGTGACCTTAGATTGAGTCCCTTTCCTTGTTTGAAACCGGGAGCACCAATAAGGGGGAGGTGGGGATGGGTTAAGGGTGTGGAAATGACCTATGGGGTACGCTATTCACTCTCTGGGGAATGGGCCACCTGAGACCCAATTCCCACCACTACATGATATGTCCATGTAGCAAGCAGGCATGTGTACCCCCTGAATCTAAAAGAAAACGACAACAAAAACTTCAGAGACCGCCCGTTGCCATCACGAGGAAGTCCCTGCTCCCAGCCGTGGTGTAAGAGGCCTTTGGTCATCCGCCTCTGCTGACCTCTCGGCCTTCCACTGGCCAATTTCCACCATGACTCTGTCACCTGAGGAATCTCATCCGGTGCCTCAGAATGGCTGTGCTCATGCACCTTCCCCCCATCCCGTTTCCTGTGAGCCTCATACACCTGGATTCTTCCAGCAGGATGGCGATCAGCGAGGGTTAGAACTGACCATTGCCTAGCAAGAACGTGGAACCAACCATGCTGCCCATCAAAAGAAGACCGGGTTTTAAAAAATGCGGTACATATATTCAATGGAATATTACTCAGCCATAAAGAAGAACAAAATCATGAACTTCGCAGCAACATGGATGGAATTAGAGCTTATAATTCTGAGTGATCTCTCACAGAAAACAAAGAGATGAGTATCACATGTTCTCACTCATAAGTGGACCTTGAACACCTACCGTATTTTTGTAGGAAAGGGATTGAAAGTAGCAGGAAACTACAGGGAGGGGGGTAGGGGTGGGGGTGGGGGTGGGTAGCTGGGATTGACAGTAGTCGATATCCACCTGGGGAAGGGGGGCACACACCTCATCAATAAGGGTACCTGCACAATGAACATTTGTATACCTAACCCTGAATTACACCCCACAATTTCAAAATGAAAATTAAAAGAGAGAGAAAAAAATAAACATTCGTTTAAATAAAATCAAATGCATTTTCTTGCTCTGCCACATTTCAGAGTCCCAAAGTTGTCACTGTGTGCTGGGACTCTAATTCCCAAGCGCATTTCATCACAGAATCCTTTTTCACCAGAACATCTCTTGGGTCCAGTCTTTCGTGGAAGAAACTTAGAAAATACTGGCTTACTTTTGTCAAAGAGTTTACCAACACAGAGAAGAGAGGCTTTTGTGGAAGAGCAATGTTGAATTGCCTAATTCCATTTATAGGACAGTGGCCCTGTAGGGCTGCCCTGGAAGTCACAGATTCCACCATGTTTCACTTGACTTCCACCCGGCAGAGGCAAAGGAGTAAAATCGATCCAACATCAGAGACATCTTCAGGAAAGCACACATTCACTGTCGCTAGCTGTGTTGATGCATATTTGAGCTCATACTTACACCACGGGTTCCTATAGCCATTCTAACTAGATGTCACAGAAAGTATCTGTTCATTATGTTGGCATTAGAAAGGGATATTTGTTGTTCAATATCTTTAAAGAGTATACTTTACCGATAGTATCAGTATTATTTGTCATTTCTGAAAGTCCCATTTTGTATCATGACATTTTTACAATTACTGTTTAGTTTCAGCCACACAACACGTCTCTGAGCTATCATAGTACCATCTCACAGATGAAGGACTGCAGCGCAGTATAGATATGTGCCAGTGTCACAGAATTTTTTAGCTGCAGAACTTGGACATAGCCCAGGTCTATCCTGCCCTGAAGTCCGTGTTTTTTTCCACTGCCTCCCTTAGTCAAGGGAAAAATTTTAGTGTTTTCCATTTTTAAAAAATTAGTTATAGCAATTACAAGTTAACTGTCTGATATCAGGAAAACAGCCATTCACGTACCTAGATTCACTGATTCCTTGAGGGTGCCATAGCCCCAGTAAAGCGCACATATTTTCATTGACTAGCCTACTCTGAACTGCCAGAAAGTTTACAAGTTCTAAAGTAGCATGTTTTTCTTCCTCCCTCATTATCACCTGGTTTACACTTCAAGGTGTGTTCTTTGAAAATCACTTGTTTCCAGTGACTCATTTTGAAATCACTGATTTCATCTCCCTGGTTATTTGCAAAGCCAGGAAGGGAGATCAACACCACATTGTTTTCACCTTCAAACACGCTTGCCCTGTGACAGGATGAATCCAGGACTGTTATTGTTAACGCGCTGAATAATGTGTTCTTGTTTCGTCTTTCCATAACAGCCGAAATCCACCCTCAGAATATGCTCCCTGAGTGCCCTCTGCTTCACCCATCGGCAATCTTCAGCCAACATTTTGGAAAGGATTTACTTATTCAGTCAATGCACATTTATTGAGCATCTCACTTGTACCCGACACTATTCTACATTCTGGGACTACATCAAAGACAGAGGCGATGTTTTCTCCTTGGAGTTTGTATTCTAATGTGAGGAATAAAATGATAAACATAGACATCAAAATGAGCATTCCAGATAGTGGAAGGGCCTACGAAGAACAAGAAGAGAGGGTGTCAGAGCTCTGAGTGACTGGGGCAAAAGATTCCTTTGGGTTGGGTGTCAGGGACAGCCTTTCTCCAGAGGAAACGTTGGTACTGAGATCAGAAAGGCAATATGGAGACCACCATGGCATGAATCAAAGGAAGAGCATTCCAGGTGGAAAAAGAGTCTCAAGATGAGGAAAACTTGTTGGGGACCAGAAAGGAGGCAGACGCAGCCAGCGAGCGGCTAGGGAAAGGGAAATCAGTAGATGAGGTCAGAGAGTAATCAGGCCCAGATCCTGGTAGAGGATTTTAATTTCATCCAGAGTGAGGTGAAGAGACACTGAAAGATTTTGCGGCTGCTGTTTGGAGAGTTGATTATAGGCTGGCAAAAGTGGAGCAGAAAGATCAGTGAGGGCAGGCTGTAGAAGTTCAGGTGAGAAGCGACAACGCCTGGACTGGGCAGCCTGCTGACCATGGAAGGAAGTGAGCGTCTTTCATGACAGGACAGCCATGAACGAGGGAGACGGAGACGACTTAGAATTTTGCCCTAACAACCGGGTTGGTGCTGGTGACATTTTCTGAACCAGGGAGGAGTAAGACAGGCACAGATCTGCCAGAGGAATGGGACTCTGAGAACTTTGAGATTCTTTTAGCCATCTGAAGGGTGATGTCGAGTATTCAGCGGAGTCGATAAGAGGTCAGAGAAGGAGGTCCAAGCTGGGTCTACAGAGAGTATCCCGTAAGACCTTTGAAGGCTACAGCCCTTGCCAAGCACCATCCCAGCTTTCAAACATAGTCATTTCCAATTCCTTATGTATAATGTGTCTGCTCTTAGAATTAATTCTCCATGAGAGCATCTAGTTTCTGTCTGGTTTTCCTCTAACTGGGGTCTTTCTGGGCTCTCTTCCTTTGTCATCAGTGTCTTCTTGAAATGCAAACAGAGGGCTTTGGCCCCCTCCCCTACCTTGGGGAGGTGAATCTCCTCTCTCTCTCTCTCTCTCTCTCTAATTTACTTTCTAAATAAACTATATTTTCTAATCTATCTTTGTGCTTGCCTCTGAGTGTCAGCCTCTTTTCCAATCTGAAAAGTGAATAATAAACTTTACTTCTTTCTACTATCAAAAAAAGTAAAAATAAAGAAATACAAACAGAATTAATAGGTATCTACACAAACTGAATGAGATTGCAAATATTCTTAAGTAAGACCATAATTTGCTTCCTAAGACCGCCTAGACGACTTCCGCAGAATTCTCAAGAAGGACCACAGTCTGACTTACGGACCCTCTTGCCAAGCTTCCCTTCATCCCCCACTGGCACTCCTCATTACCCTTCTACCAGGAGTCTATCTGTCCTCACACTTCCTGTAGGGCCTTGAATTCAACCCTTGGATGTTTAAAGGTTCACTCATCTCCAAGTCTATTTGCTTTTTACCCGCGAGACTGAAAAGTTAGGAGATCTCGAAAATCAAGTACACGACTCTCAGATGGTAGGGTTTCACGTAGAGCCTCTGCAGGCAACTCATGAGCTGGTTCCTTTCCTGTGGCCGGCTCTATGTCTTTTATCTTTTCCATCTTAAAAATTACCCTCTCCAGGAACCTGTGACACATGCTGCAACACGAATGGACCTGGAGGACCTTGCGTGAAGAGGCGTCAAGCGGCCACAGGAAGACAAATGCTGTGCGAGGCCACTTACACGAGGCTTCTAGAGCAGCCGAACTCTCAGAAATAGAAAGCAGAGGAACGACGGTTGCCAGGGGTTGGAGGAGAGGGGAATGAGGAATTGTTGTTTAAAGGCAACACAATTTCAGTTTTGCAACACAAGAAGGTTCCGGAGCTTGGCTGCACAGCAATGGGAATATACTTGATGCTACTGAACTCACAAGTAGTTAAGGTGGTAAACTCCATGTTATGTTAAAGCACAATTAAGTATTATGTTTATAATTATGACAGCTTTAAAAGCAACCATACACCAATCCCATAAGGAATGTGGACAAAAGTTTTAATTTTTAAAAAAATTACGTTTAAAATTTTAAAGCCAGAAGAGCAAGCCAGAGAGATTTCAAGCACGATGGGATACGACGCACTATGGTTTTGAAGACCGCCGAGCCACGTGGTGAGGAATTCGGGAGGCCTCTGGAGGACAGCCTCAGCCAGGAAGCAGAACCTAAGTCCCAAACACGTGAGAAACTGTAGGAAACTGAATGTTGGCGGCCTGAAAATAGGAGAAAACAGGTGCGATGCTTACCCCCTCTTCACCGCTCAAAATCCCTGCCACCGTTCATCCATTTTCCCGATCCCAGTAGAGTCCACCTCTTGAATCTGGCCCTATCCCACACTTTCATAGCTGCTGTTCCTTTCCTTGTGCTCTCATCACTGCACTCCGATTACAGAAATATCTTCCTAACTAAGTTTCTATGACTCTGCATATTCATGGATTTTTCCGGGGAACTTTTTAGGGGGAATTTCCTTGAAGCACTTCCTTGCACATCTGCTGCTTTGAACAAGTCTTTCTTCTTTCAGTCACCAAAATCTCCCCGAGATTTGTTGATGATGACAGGCCTAAAATATAGAATGGACTTATCCAATTTGATTATAAGGCAACAGTTTCAATTTAGGCACAAACTTCAGAAACCTCATGCTTGAATTGTCTGAGTAAGATTGTCAGGTGGATCAGAGCCACAGCATCGTGGCTCAAAGTCACCCTCCCTGTGTTCTCATTCTGCTCTGCTACTTTCTAGTTGTGTAACCTTAGACAAATCAGGAGACCTCTGTGCTCTCTGTCTCCGTATCTGTAAAATGAAGTTAAAAATAGGTGCTACTTTGTAGTGCTATGGTAAAGACTAAATGAGCTGATGTATGTAAAGCTCTTTGGAGATCCCCAGTACATAGTGTGAGTTCAATAACTGATAGTTGTGATACTGTTATTATCACTTGTGCATGGGCATCCCAATCCCTGGATGTCTGGGCATTATCCATAAAGGCTAGTGCCATAAAAATAAGAGCTTCACGGTTTCCTCTCCTTAATATCCCAAAGCAACACTGCAACCCTCCAGTCCTTTCCTCTACTGGCTGGTTTGCAAATTCTTGCCTGGCCAATCACTGTAGGACCCAATTGCTTAGGAGCCCAGAAGCTTCCAACATGATGTTCATTCATCCGTTGTACCATATGTGTGCTGGTCACTGCCCAGGGATCTAAAGTTGCAACACTTCATGTTTCCCTGGGATCCTCCTTGTCTTCTCCGCTGGATCAGGACAGGGTGGGAAGGTGACCTTAAACCTTGCTTTTGTTTCTATTAGGCTGCAAAATTGAGTGAGACCTAGCCCCCGTGGGAGACTTTCAGTTTAGAAGGAAGGACAGGCCAGGGAACCTGTGATTACAATGAAGTTTAAGTGTTGGTGTAGTGGGGCAATATTTTTGTAACATATTAATGACTTCTTTTTTCACTCTCCCTTGCATAAGACTGTCCCCTACTAAACCTGATTGATTGTTACCTCTGGAAGATTTCGTTATGACTAGAATACAAAGAAAAGAGCCATCATTCAGCTTTTGATTTACAAGAGAGAATATTGATGTATATGTGAAAACTACAGTCATGAAAGCCAGTGTTTGCTCAAGCATAAAGGCATGTTTAAAGTTCCATAGCTAGCTGGGCTCGGTGGCTCAGCCTGTAATCCCTCGCCTAGGGAGGCTGAGGTGAGTGGATTGCCTGAGCCCGCGGGTTCGAGACCCGCTGGGCAACTTGGCGAGACCTCATCTCTACAATAAACCAAAAACTAGCCGGGCATGGTAGCACGCGCCTGTAGTTCCAGCTACTTGGAAGGCTGAGGCGGAAGGATCGCTGGAGCCCAGCGGATCGAGACTGCGGTGGCCAGGAGCGGCCACTGCACTCCAGTCTGGGCGACAGAGTGAGACTCCAACTCAAAAAATAAAATAAAATAAAGTTCCATAGCTTCCCTTTCCACATAAGGAGCAAAACCTGGAATTTGAAGCATACAACTAGACTATAAGCTCTAGATAGAAATTTAAGGGTTATGGCTTAAAGGAAGTTGCCATCTACCTAAGAAGTAAGAATGAAATAGAAAGAACTTCTGGCTCGAGGGACAGCTGTCAGACAGGAGGGCCTAAGAGAGACCAGATGAGAGAGAGGATGATTATGGGTCCCCGAGTACATCGCCAACAAAGGGGCCAGGTGTGTGGAGACAGGCTACAGCAGAGACTGCCACCAAACCCCGGGCACATTGTGGAAGACCTCATGGGCATCCATGCCAGTGCCTGCTCTCCCAGGCTGTCCAAGCTGGCCTTGGAGCATTAGGCAACAAAGGGGAAGGAAGTGTCTGCAGAGGAGGGCCTGGTGTGGCACAACTGACTCTCCCTGGGTGCTCACGTGTTCTGGAAGGAATCCAGAGGCTCCCAGTGCCTCAGGAATGTGGACCATGAGCACCAAGGGAGAGGTGGTCAGAGCAGCTTCCGTGTGGCTAGGGCTGACAGCTGAAGACAAGTGAGAGGAGCTCGCCTAGAGCACCAGACATGAGGAAAGAAGGACAGAACTTGACCTCTCCACCTCTCAGACACCATGAGTTCGTGCAACCTTTCCTGCTCCCAGACCCCATCAATTCCCTGGAGAGGGAGCTAGAATATTTGAAGTGTCGAATTATTTATCCAAGAGAGACAGAGGTAACTTGGAAACTGCCAGAAATTCTAGAGCAAGAGGAAATCAGTCACCAAAAAAAAAGAAAGTGTATGCTTTGGCCCATCTGCCTTGTGGCTTCTCAAACTTGACCATGCAGTGCCATCACTGGATACGCACGGTGCTGTGGGAACTAGGAAGGTCAGTTTTTCAGACTGTGGAGTCAAAAGAGATCTCCCAGAAGAGTAACGCTGGAAGTGAATTTTGAAGGGCAAACAGGAAGTATCCAGCTATGAAGCAGAATTGCATTTTAAAAAGTGCAGAAACCATGAGTCAAGGGACACCAGTAAAATCAAGCATAGGGCGCTCATGGAAAGCAGAGCTGTCCGAGACCAGGACTGAGCTGAAGTGCAGAGAGAAATCAGGTTGAACCGGGAAGTGGCAGGGCCTGCCCATGACTGTGGAGGTGGTGACCTACAAGGGCCTTTGAGTGACGGCTGGCTGGAAAATAACCTGGGCCCTGCTCTCCAAGGGCCATGTGTACTCTGCCCAAGGACACAGTCACCCGGTATATTTCATGCAGGGCTTTGTTCTTTAGCTGAACCTTAAATCACCAGGTTTCCTATGTCCAGAGAGGGGGCCTTCTCGATTTTGCACAAAGGCATTCTGTGAATTAGCAGGAAATCTTTAACCGTGGTCATTTAATGGAAGGCCACGCAAGTCAGCCTCTAAGTAAGATTCGGACTTTAAGTAAGAATCTTGAGCCACTGAGGGTTTCTGGGCAGGGGCGTGCCATGACGAAAGGAATTATTCCTGCAGCAGCTGTGTGCAGGGCAGAACGGAGCCCAGAGACTCGGGAAGTTACCGCTGTTGTCCAGGCATGAAGCAAAAAGGGAGATTCGAGGGTATCCATGGCAACTGAAAGAGAAAGCTATGGAAACTATTTTGAAGGCAGAAACAACAGGCTTGATTACTGATTGGAGATGAGTGTATGGAAGAGGTGCCAGGAATAAATGGCTCAGGGGTTTCGAGCTTAGGAAGCCGAGAGAATAAATCTGAAATGGGAATGCTAATCAGGAGGGGCAAGAAGGGGAAAGGAGAGAGTCTGGCTTACGGCACGCTGAACCTCACGTGAGATGAAGTGTAGGCGTGGAAATTCTCTCTACACATTTCAAAAGGCCCGACTGGGGCACCCTTCCTCCCCCCCTCCCCACTGTTTCCAGTCCCTTGCCATGATTTTGAATGAACCTTAGGGTCTTTCCCCGAGGGATTTTTTAGGGAGCATCTCTACCACTTCCCTCACTTCTAGTAAACTGTAAAGAAGACCATCACGATCGTCACCAGCCTTGTCCCCGAGTTAACACCAAGTATTATCCAGCACCTACTTGTGTTTGCCACTTTGCAGACACAGTTCACAGTAACAGGTGCCACGTCTCTGAGAGACGGCCACTCTGAGATCGCCGACATTTCTGGGTCAACATGTGGAGAACACAGAGAGTAGACTCACAATCACTGAGCAATGCCTCCGTGAGCTGAAAAGCAGCACTCCTACTCTACCGGGGAAGGAAGGAAGAAAGAGGAATGACACTGTGTCAGGGAAGCCCGGAGACAGGGTGCTGGCGGTCCAGAGGCAACAAGAAAACTAGCAGAATTTCTTTTCTGGACAGAGAAAATTCAAACCATCATCCCCCTAGGAAAGGAAAACGGATTTGGGAGGTGGCTTATATAACAAGAATGATTATTTTCGTTTGCCTAGGTCTTAACACTATTTACCCGTTATCCTCTCCATGGATGGCAAGGCCATGTGCCTTCTGCAGGAAAGCAGGGCCCCAAGCTCAACTTTCCAGCACACCAAGTTGAGCCATTTGAATAAAGATGAAAAACCACAGGGTTCTGTGAGGAAATTCAGCTACTTTCCAAAAGACCGGCATGTGAGAGCCCAAAAGTACTGTTGCTGAGGACGGCTTCTTCAGCAAGCACTCCCTCCTCGTTGTTTAAAAGCGGAGGCCCTTTGTAGGAAGGACCCCGAGGAAGGTGGCTCACCGCCCCACGGAGCAGCTCCGTTCTTCACTCATGTGTTTCTGCTTGCCACAGCCACGGCATGCCTGCATTTCACAAAGAGGGAGTTGCTGCTTGCGCAGAATGGTTCTGTGAGTCATTGTGAAAACGGCTACCTGCCAGATCGCTGCCCACCCTCTTGGAGAAGAGGCTCGACTTTGACCCAAGAGAGAGAAAGAGGTGGCGCGTCTTCTCCCTCTTTTTTCCACATTATTAATTTCCATTGCAGCTTAACACTGTGGATCCAGATCTGCGTTTGGAGTCAGGTGATCTGGTTCATGTTTTTGGCCCACTGGCGGGCAGGTTGCTTGACATTTCTCCCAGTGTTTGCTCAGCTGTTAAATAGATTTAGTGAAGCTTTGTGTGGATGTTGAGGAGACTGAAAAGCTTGATTGCAAGATGGTGCCTTTATCGACACAGGCACCATTCCCGGTCCAAGACTGGGATGCTATGCAATCCCACTCGCACCTACAGAAAAATCTGGATTAATTTAAGTTTCTCTGTGAGTTGCAGAAATCAGACATCCACTCTGTACTTACATAACATGTTTTCGTCAAGTTTCCCGTAGATTGTTCACTACAAAACAGAGAGCCTTTTTAAAAGTAGCTTTATCTTTTGCAGCTACTTCAGTGTATGAAAGCTTGATTTCTCTTCTGCCCACACGGTTTCCTCCGGGGCCTTCGCCTCGCCAGTATTCTATGACTCATTGTGTTACTTTTCACAAATAGATGCTAAGTACTGTCCCTGAGTCTACTGGAAATGGCAGATAAAAATATTCAAGGAAAAGTTTTAACGAAGGCAGTGGATTTGAACGAGGCAATGTTCCCTTTTTTCCTCCTTTTCCTTCTCTGTTTTCTACCCAGCAACTTGCTTGTCATAAACAGTGCTTGTCACCCTCTGTCAGAGAAGCCTGTTCTCTTCATTTCCCCGCCCCCACAGTATACCACGTAGTCTTTTTACTGGGAGAAAGGAGTCATCCCCGGTCTTCCTCTCTGTCTCTCCCACCCTGGTTTATGCCTGCTCTCCTGCACTGCATTTTTTCCTCTCCTTTTTGTTCTCTCCTCACTATGCATGGGTCAGTCAGGTGTCCCTACTGGCCCCAGAAGAAGTAACTTCCTCTTGCTGGAGACCTAGCTGTGCCATCATCTTGATTGCAAAGACTCCTGGGAATCTCAAGGGCCAGGCTCAAGGAAAATGAAGACATCCAGGGTAATTTCAAGCCACATTTGGGAGCAGAAACTGGAGACAGTGAGAACCACTTCATTTTGGTTAGCATGGTAGCCCAAAGACAGCAGTAAAAAGGAGACAGAGAGAATGCACTGGGTGTGGGCACCACATTCTTTCAAGAGCCCTGTTGAAAAACAAGTTTCTCCATGGGATTTCACCTTCTGCATAACTTGTCATTAGAAGCATTGACTTCCTCTGTCTTATACTATCTTTTCAAGGAGGTTTGTGTGGAGCAGAGTCTTGGAATATACAGACTCTACCTCCAGTGCAAAGAGTAGACATACTTACTGTCCCCTGTAATGGATTTGGGTTCCCTGGTTTCCAAGTTCCTCTCCTGTCATGCAACGCATGCACAGGCATCCCCTGGCCTTTTTCACACCACACTGTAAAAATTGGGGCTCAGGGAATGGCCACAAAAAAAAGTTCTGATACTCTGCCTATTGCTGTTACTCCCAGTAATAAAGTCTTTTATTTCTGACCCCAGAGTCTTCCGTCAGCATCTACGAAACTGTAGTGGGTCAACATATTAACTTACAAGTAGGGAAAAATCTCAGCCCTTCACAGTTCTTGACAGTTTCCAAACATTACGACTTTTTAGGCTGTCGTCAGAATATTAGGTAGATGAAATCTTGGGAGCGAAAATGCATTCTCCATCAACATTTTGAAAGAGTTAAATAGGCCCCCCCCTCAGCTTCCACCTCCATCTAGTCTAATGTACCTTCTTAACCTCAATAATGATGGGCTCTAATGGCCCATTTATTCAGTAGAGCGGATTTCTAAAACCCATTTCCAGATTAGAGCTTGTGTGCCAGGATTACATTTGTTTTTATTAATAGGGAAAGGAGTCGAGCAGCTGATTTTTCAATCACTTAATCAACAAATGCATTGTGAGTCCCACCTTATTACTGTGTTAAAAGCTGCATAAAGCAGCCTCTGCTCTCAAAGCATTTTGACATCTTCCACTCCAAAAAAGCAAAACTCCCCTATAAAAGGAACCTAAATGTTCAAGCCACTCCTTCGGGCAGTAATCAGGAGAAGCATTTTTACAAGAAGTCATTACAAAGTGTTCTCTCTCCTATCCCTCTCCCAAACAGAAAGGTAACCTCGGGACCCAGACCTGCTGCCCTTCTGATGTTTAAAAACCTCTGACCTGCAGGAAACTCAAAGACGAAAGAGTCCAGACCCACCAAGCCAACATCCTTTTGCTACTACTGATTTATAATAATAATAAAATAAAACACTGTTATCTGCCATTTCCAGTTAATTCAATTCAAGATGACGATGATTTATGGGGGAAAGACAGTAGTGAGTCATAGTGGGGCTTTAAGAGCTGGGAAAGGAGCCATGTGAACACACACATTCACATCAACTGGAATCACGGCACGTAATAAACAATGGTGCTCAAATAATAAGTGCATTCCCTAGTTCAACAAAAACGTAGTCTAGCACCTGTCTTCAACCCTTCTGAGTTTCTGTGTTCCCCCCGTTCAGTCCAGAATTTAGCCTCTAACACAACACAGGACTGACCACTTCAACTTCAACCAGTCTTCAGAGAGAGATTCAAGAAAATGGGCACAGCTTGGTTACTTGGTGGGGAGGGGATACGTGTGTGCCCTCACTGGGTTCTATTCCGGGCGCCCAGCAAGCAGCCATTAAGGTGATGGAGGGCTTACGAGGGGTGGGATTGACCTGGGTCACGTGTTCCTTCTGTGGCGGTGGGGGAGCCCCAAAAGGGGCTCTGCTTCCCATGACAGCCCACCCCCCACCCCCACTCCCACCATTCCAGCAGCTCTGCCTGTTTTCGTTGCATTGACTGCCCTGAGAAGCAGGGCTGCTGACTCCCAGCAGACAGAGAACTGCGTGAGCTGCACTGCTGCTGTCTCGGCCTCTCTCCCATCCTAGGATGAGAAAAGACCTTCTCTAGGTTTGCACAACTCGATGGGCAAAACAAAGGTTCAAGATGTCCACGTACAGCAGAGGGACGGAAGAAGAGGCTCAAGGTGAGAGACATGTTCGTAATCCAAAGAGTTTACCTCGCTCTTGGTGCAGAAGCTGTTCTCTTCTTAACTAAAAGCCGGAGTTATTTACTTAGCTGCTCACACTGCCACTGCTGAATGGGAGAGCTGGACAAATGAACTGAGGCACAGGAAAGGTTCGGCCATTCCCAGTGCTCAGTACTGTGAGCTGACTGAAAAAAAGGGAAATCTCTCAAGTCCCAGCGTGACACAGATCCAGGCAGCAGTGCTTAGGAAGAGCAATTAGAACTAAAGAGATACACCTGATGGGAACTCATCTTGAGGCATGAACTCAAAGCAGCTGCAGGCAGAAAGCCTGAGAATCCTCAGGTCAGTTAAGAGCTCTGAGTCAAGACAGGACTGGCCCCACACAGACCCGAGTCAAGTCGCATGGGAGATGGTAAAATTACTCTCTAGAATTGGACGAAAAGGGCCTTCCCTTTTCGTGGAAGTGAAGGCCTATACGTGGACCAGGCATTCCTGGGTAAATTTCCTGCCGGTGCTCTGATGGCTTAAGATAGGAAATACTACAGTCGCTTGAGTCTGTATCTTTGCAGGGGTGTGTGTGTGGATGTGTGTGTATTTGCTTGTTGACTATTTGGTTGAGCCCAGCACAGTCCTTGGTGTGAGTTTAATTGTTCTCAATTAATCCTTTTGGTGTTTATCATAACATCGAATATGAAACCCCCAGAAGATATCATGGTGAATCATCATCTGGACTGAATCTGCCCAGCGGAAAACCATAGCCAAAGTTCTGATGATCAGCGTAAGCCAACATTAGCAGCAGTCCTTTCCAGAAAGTTGCTTCAGCGGGATCACGCTATCTGGATTTGCCACGCTACACACTGGTGGGCACAGGGCAGAAGAGGGGTCTTTGTGTGGCATATGACTCTCCTCATCGAGGGTGGGATTGGACGGAACAAAATGACCCGCCCACCACCGGCTATCTCTTTGTACCTGAAATTCTTCACCCTCTCTGCTTTTGCATTGTGTTAAAACACAATTAGAGGGAAAGGGGTGATTCACACTTTCAGCCATCCGCTTCTACTCAAACCCTGATGAGGCCATTTCTTCAGATTAGCTGGCAAGGGATCTGGAATACAGCGAACGTATTTTACGAATCCCAAAACTGGGTCAAGTGGGTGGACAAGTAAAAATGTAATTATGAACGTTAAAAAATTTTGAAATCATGACAGGACCAGAAGAACTGAGATAGCAAGCCTCCCGTAGGCATGAGAAAAGGAAGTTGTCCCGGAAGAGGGGGGGAGGATGGGCAATAGATCCGGATGCGAATTGCCTCACTCTGAAACACGAGACACCACAGGGGTGCCCTGGGGGTCCCTAACGTGTCCTTCCATTTAGCCCTGATCTTTTGACTGCATTCTTCAGAAAAAATAAAGGAAAAGTGGAGAACAATGAACTATCCTACTTTTCTGAACATCAAATAAGGAAAGAGCTGGCGTTCAAGGTTTCCTGAGTCCCTAGGCTGTGCCACTCCTGAGCCAGGTACTCTTCTACCGTGGGGCCAAGGGCCAGGATGCAAGGAGCACGTCACCCCAGTGACATGTCAGGGAGAATGCCTCACACCCCACTCACACTGAGTCTTCCATTCTAAACATTCCCAAGGCTGCTCTCAAGCAGAGGCAGACTGTCCTTCACACCTCTAGGGAAAGGTCGTGGTTGTTGATTATTTCTTTGCTGTCATAAAATTTGGCAATGCCATGCCAAAACTGAGCACCAAGAAATGAAAGATGCCTCCAAGGGGCATGCCAGGCGTTTCTGTCTAAAAGACTACCATCCACCCAACACAGGGGCAGTGTCAAGAGCTCTTAATCAAGCTCTCCTCGTCATGTGCCAAGCAGAGCTTTCATGATGTGTTAGGAATCCCACTTCGCAGTCCCAGGCCTCAAACCATCGAGGCAAGCAGTGCCCGAGCCTAGGTGTGGACTTCTTCCGATGGGCTATGAACTCCCAGCTTGGGATGCAGAAAGGGCCGGTGCCCTCTCCTTCAGGCGGCTGAGGCTGGGGTCCCGCCCTGGGTGGAGAGTGCCACCTGCTGGATGTCCCCTCCGACAGCTCCAAGCCTCCCCAACACCCAGGCCAGGCCCGAACAGTCACAAGCACCGAGAGCGCAGGCGTCCCAGACTGTGGATCAAAGGAGGCGGCAGGGCCAGCCCTGGAGTAGCGGGACTTGAACCCATGGACCCCAGAGCTCCCATCTTTCCCTGCACTACACCGCACCCGTGCTCTGGTGGCTGTGCCTGCCCAGGCTTGCTCCAGGAGAAGCACCGCCCACACTGCCCACGTTGCTATCCCTTCAGTGGGCACGGGTACATGATCCACCCAAGAGGCGTGACTGCCATGTAATGAGAGAGCCTTTGGAAACCACCCTCCATAAGTCCGGAGACTGGCTGAAAACAGACATTTTCTTCTTCTCCTGGGAAGCGAGTGATACCGTTCTGTTCTTATGCAAAGTACGCTAAAGCAGTGGGATGCTGGCGAGGGCTTATCCAAGTCTCTGTTGGGACCAGAACTATAACCGATAGTTTGCTGGTTTCTGTGGTGTAAACCCTCTCCCCATGGTCAGGCTTAAGCCACCAACAGAACATCACTGAATGCAGACGTGGGGAAGGCTGTGTATCTTCAACTCTTGCTAGGCCCCCAAGCCAGCCCCAGCACCACAGTCCCGAGGTCTGTCACGTGCTGAGGACTCTGACTGCTCCTGCCCATCAGGGAAAGCGCCCGTGGCAAGTGCATGATGGTGGGACAGCGGTGAGCATGTCCGTGCTGGAACCAGATTGCAAGCAGGTTTCAAAAGCCCAGTTTGGCCACTACTGACTGGGAACTTGGACCCGTTATTTGAATGTTCTGTCTTCCCGCGCCTTGGGAGGCTGAGGTGAGTGGATTGCCTGAGCCCGCGGGTTCGAGACCCGCCTGGGCAACTTGGCGAGCCCTCATCTCTACAATAAATCAAAAAAAATTAGCCGGGCGTGGTAGCGCGCCCCTGTAGTTCCAGCTCCTTGGAAGGCTGAGGCGGAAGGATCGCCGGAGCCCAGCAGGTCGAGGCCGCGGTGGCCGGGAGCGGCCACTGCACTCCGGTCTGGGCGACAGAGTGAGACTCCAACTCAAAATAAATAAATAAATAAACAAATAAACAAATAAATAAATAAAATAAATGTTCTGTCTTGCACCCCTCTATAAAATGGGGATAGTACTTACTTTGCTGGTTTGTTGCAATAATTAAATGAACTAAGACATGAATAGTACATATAACCATGCCTGGCACAGGGTGCTTAATAAGCACTATTGTAATACATTGTGTTTAGTAGTGCTACACCCAACTAACGGGCATCTTTGTGTGTCTCAGATGAAGTACAAGAAGAGAAAGAGTGGGCTGGGCACAGTGGCTCAGGCCTGACGTCCCAGCACTTTGGGAGGCCCAGGTGAGGGGATTGCCTGAGCCCACGGGTTCGAGAACAGCCCGGGCAACTTGACAAGACTTCATCTCTACAATAAATTTAATAAAAAAAATTTAGCCAGACGTGGCAGTGCACACCTGTAGTCCCAGCTACTTGGAAGGCTGAGGCGGAAGGATCGCCGGAGCCCAGCAGGCTGACGCTGGGGTGGCCAAGAGTGTACCACTGCCCTCCAGCCTGGGTGACAGAGTGAGACTGACTCAAACAAAAAAGAGGAAGAGTAAGAATGACTGTCACACGGGCCCACAGTTTCCAGGCAGAGCGGGTCACTGGGAGCGACAAGAACACCCTCACCCCGAGGACAACCTGTTCAGCCCACCCAGCTGCTCTGTGGACAGCCCACTGCCACCTCCTGTGGCTGCAGGAAAAGCCATACAGCTCTGCAACCAGGACTGTTCAGGCAGGGGAAGAGTGCCCCCTCGGGTGGAGGGCAGGGAGCCATGGAACAGCGGGACAGACTCGGCGGGGATTTTACTTGTAATCGAGAGGGAGTGAAACACTCTTACCAATCCATGTCCTTCTATCATGTAATTTCTGTTCTTGTTCTCAAAAGAATCTACAAAGGACTTACCCAGAAGTGAGGCCTCTCTAATTTTCGCAGACGCCAAGACATAAAGTCCTCATTAAAGAGAAAAGAAGCAATGAATTAACTGGACATGTGACAGAATTAATCAATCTCTCTTTCACTTTCCATCTCGGCTTTTTGAAAAGGCACATGATTATCTTTTCCATTCTGGCTCTATTCCCAGTAAATTACGTTTAAGATTTTATTACCTCCTGCTTGGAATATCCTGATGGTCATCAAAAATAATGTCCAGATTCCAGTTTCCTTTGTCAGTTCTTTTTTTTTTCGGATCTAACACGGGCCAGGCCCTGCTTAAGACACGGTGTCCCAGTGGGAACCACCGTTGGGCAGGATTCCTGCCCCAAAGGAGCTCACGTGGCACTAAAGCAGAGGCGCGGTCCACACATCCACAGGACAAGGCTGGAGCCTGGCTGCTTCCGTGGAGGAAATAAAGCGGGCGCCATGTGGAAAGCAAACACCGAGGGGCGTCCATCGGGTGTGTCTCTCGAGCCATGAGAAGGAGCCAGCCTTAGGGGGCAGAAAAGCCTAGTCCAGCCGGAGAACGGCGAGAGGGCGCATCGGGCAGGGAAGGGCTGGGGTGCAGCACATGTCCCGCTTCCACGCCCTCCCTCGGCACCCATCGCCCCCCACCCCGATCCGGCTTCCCAACACGCCCTTCAGATGCACCTCTTCTGCCTTTACAAAGCTCAGCGGCCCCGCCTTCCCCAGCAATCCACGTTCCCCCATGTGGCGTTGAGCCCGCACACGCTCCCCTCTCCCACCTTCTCAGCCTTGCCTGCCCAGTCTATGTCGAGGATGCCCAAACTGGACTCCTCACCACCTCATATTGCTGCTGTTTGGCTTATTCTGTGTCCATGGACTTGACCTCCCCGCCAAAATGTGAGTGTCCTTCAGGGACTAGTTGAGGGTGCTTTTTTCTCTTTGTGCACACCTTTCTTCCCGTCTGTACGATTCACTACTCGTGGGCAACACCAACCACTGGGCAGCCAAACTCCCTGGTGGCGTCTCCTGCCAGTCCTTTAACTCAAGCCTGGTACTCTGAGCAGCCGCAAGCTTTGGGGTCACATCCCCGGCAGGCGGCTAAGCTCCTGGAGGGCAGCAGTGACCGTGACCGCAGCTGCTTACTCACACGACCCGGCACCACAAACAGGACATTGGCCCAGAGCCTGCACTCCCTCTTGACCGTTTCTCCTCCATGACTTTTCACTGCATTGTGCATAACTTTCCAGGGAGCTTATCTTTGTGAGGGAGCTCTGAATTCAGTCACCAACCACATGCCCTCTCGGCCTCACTGCATAGTGGACAGGAAGGTGGGTGAACAGACACGAACGTGGGAGAACTGCACTGACGCACAAGTCACTACCCTCTCTGTCTCTAGAAGCTCCCCACCATTGCAAGCCCCACCTTCACTCTAAGGGCCCAGGCGTCCTGCGGGAATCCCTGAGTTGCTGCTTGCATTCATGTTCAGCCACAGGCTAATGGGTAAAGCATACATAACATTTTAAGATCATATATTTTAGAGAAAGAGAGAACTGAGGTCTATGGCCACACCACCATTGATATCCCATTTAACCTTGAGCATGTTTCCTGGTATTATTGAACTTGTTCTCTCACCTGCAAAATTAGGGTAACATTCACCTGTTGGGACTTTTGTGAGAATTAAGTGAGTGATACATGCAAAGTACTTATCACAGTGTCTGGTAGGAAGGGTTGGTGGCGGTAATGTTTTGATTCACAAGGCCTGGTAGGGTGCTGGCACATAGGATGTACTCCGTGTAGACACATGTGTTAAAGTGAAATAGAAGAGACAGGAATCACTTGTCCCACACAGGCCCACAAACAGGTCCAGCCTGGCCACGCCACGGATGTCAGGACATGGGCAAGTCCATCTTTGGGTTCCAGTCGTCCATGTCCGTGTTTGTCCAAGCCGCTCCCCTATGTCAGGCCGCTCTTCCTGCTCTCACCTTCTCTGGCATTCTGAACTCTCTCCCGGTCTCTGCTTCTGGCTTCTTCTGCTTGGATGGCCCAGTAGGACACCGCCTCTGGTCTGACTGCTGTCCGCTTAGACCCAGTTGGACAGTCAGTCGTATTCTGGGTCCACACGCTCTCTCCTCTGAGTAAAGGCAGCTCTGCTTCCCGTCCTGTCCAGGGAAGCCCTTCTGATTTCGCCTCGGGAAGGAGGTGGGCCGTAATCATCGAGTAACTAGCTGAGGAAAGCAAAGGTATCAGTGATCTGCTCGAGGGATGAATGCACACTCAGTTTTGTGATCATGTTTTCACTGGTTGAAGGAAAACAAAGTATTCCACATTTTAATGGAGTACATGAGTCTGTTTGCTGTTAGAGAGTAAAGTTCACTATTGCTAAATCTCGAACACAGCTCACATCCTGCCAGTGTGATGCCAAAAGTCCCTGCAGAGGGAGAACTATTATGCACACCTGGAGGGCCAGAAAGACGTGACCGGCCAACACACGTCCTTGGTTTCTTTCAGCATGATCCCTGGCACACTGTTTCTGAGTCTCACCGCTTTTCCTATTATTTTGCTTTCAGCCGGTTGTCAAATAATCTCTCTCAGGTGTGGACTGACATTGCCTTAAGGTGTTTTAAGTGCAAAAGTATGAGGCTTAAGGTACAATACCTCCCAATGGTATTCATGCTTTTATATGGGATTGTTGAAAAAAACCCTGGCAAACGAATCTCTCAGGGTAAGATTTGGGGTATCCTGACAGAGGTTGAACATTGCCTCTGTCCCTGAAATTGCAGCATTGGTGGGCCCACGCACTCCAACCTCCACGAATGTCAGAGCCAGATGAAGCAGATCGGGGCAACGGGAAGACAGAGGAGAGTCTGTAAATTCAGAGCTTGCTTCTTTCCCCTGGCCTCTCTCCTTTCCCCAACATCTCTCCTTTCACTGGCATCTTGCCTTTCACCTACCTCTGATGCTAGAAGCAGAGGCATTGGCTCAGATACTCCAAGAAGACAGTTAGAGCAATCAAGGCCAGATTCGAGAAAGCCCCCTCATGGATTGACTTTTGTGAAAAGTAACAGCTCCTTTTGCTTAGATAAAGCCTGGAAAGTCCGTGCTCTCTGCAAAATCCAAATTAGAAGATGATTTTGAAAGATATTGGTTCTGAAACCACTAACCCAGCAACAAAGCAGAAATGTCCCTGTTAGCTGTGGGGTGACACAAAGACTGGTCATAAAGGTGCACAACTCAGCATACTTACTATTCCCAGAAGGCTGAGGGCCCTTCAATTCCATCAGCCACGGGCCTAATATTGTCGGGCTTTGTGTGTGTGTGTGTGTGTGTGTGTGTGTGTGTGTGTGTGTGTGTATGTGTGTGTGTCAGCGTCTCACTCTGTCACCCAGGCTGGAGGGTAGTGGCATGGTTACAGCTCACCACAGCCTCAACTTCCTGGGCTCAGGCAATCCTCCTGCCTCAGCCTCTGAAGTGGCTTGGACTGCAAGTGCATGCCATCATGCCCAGCTAATTTTTTTTTCTTTTTTTTCTTTTTTTTTATAGAGATGAGGTCTCACTATGTTACTTCCGCTGGTCTCAAATGCCTGGCCTCAAACAATCCTCCTGCCTCGGCCACCCAAAGTGCAGGGATTATAGGTATGAACCACCATGCCCAGCTAATGTTGTATTTTCCCTATGCCCGATTCAGGATCACAAAACTCACCAACTTGTTTTGTTAGTGAGAAAAGTGAGCGGGCTAAGAGGATACCACGAAGAAAAACCAAAGCAATAGAAAGCATGACGAATACTAAGTATGGATGTAACCTGGCCGAGACCCAGAGAAGCGGGCAGCAGTGGTAGGCACAGAGCGTGTCTGGACAAGAGACCTTCCAGGAGCCCGGAGACAACTGTGGCCAGAAAAGAAAGAAGCCTGCGGCAGTGGGAGTGAAGCAGTCAAGTTTTCTCCATCCAGAGCCCAGCAGGAGTGACTGAGCCACAGGACTCAGAATGGGGCCTGGCAGAACGATTCCAGTTCCATGACACTACCGTAGACAAGGTCAATGGCACTCAGGGCAGACAAATACGGAGACGTGGCAGGGAGATGGCCAGCTCCACACAGTAAGCCCTGGACAGATGTTTTATCCTCATTAAACCTTTAATATAACTCTGCCATAAGAGTTCCTTGCCCCAGACGGCCCGAGATTTACCTTGAGAAGAGGAAATGTGCCTTGCCACAAATATTCCATGAAGCTGATTGCCTGGTCTATTTTTGCAAAAACACATAACACAAAGGTATCATATGGAAAACTGGGAGAGGTTCTGTGCTCAAATGGGTGGACTGAAATCAAATCGACATGGTGCCGAGTGCAGGACAGCGCAGAGGATGTCCATCCAGGCGGCTGGTGAGGACGGGGAACTGGCGCTGGCAGCCTTTCCAAATTACACATGCCCACCCACACAGTTTCTGACGGGCCCCCAGGGCAGTCTGCAACATTCCCACCCCCTGCAGGCATACTGCTACTGACGACTCAGATCATCGGGTCCACGGCGGGAGAAGAAGGCTTTAGAGCCATCGGCAGAATGGGAAATACCCACTGGTCTGCAGTCAGAGGGCCCTGGAATTGAACTTGGGCTCCCATCCATGCTAGCCCTCGTTCTGGACAGTTATTTAACTTCTCTCTGCTCCATTTCCTTGTTTTCAAAAGAAAAAGAGGGGGCAGTAAGAGCCAATTTACAAGTGTAGTCTAAACATTGCATAAGATGATGTATGTGATAATGACATTCAATGAATGCAGGTGAAATCTGCTTACAGTGTGTCATTCATAGCTGTCCAAGGTATTTAGCCAATAAACATGTCAGACTCTACCCACTGTTTTTATTTTACCTTCTTTTCATTTATACAAACTTCCACTGGTTTGTACTCAAAGGACTTCCCGGGCTGTATATTTTTAATCAGTTTGTGGAAAGAAAATTGTCAAAGGAAAGACTCTTTGCTCCATCTCCAGTGGAATCATTGGCAGAGAAGTTAGGAAGTTACAAAGAAATAACATCCTTACAATTATGTGACTCAACATGGAAATTTCCTTCAGGATTGAACTTTTTGCTGAAGTCATTGGCTCAAAGTAAAACTGCTGAGTATAAAGTCGTGATTCTAGTTGTGATAGGGCAAAACTCTGAAACTTTATCAACTAACTTGAATTGTATTCTCATTGGTGCTATCAGGTAACTTGAAGCTGGACAAACAATTTTGCCACATTATAATTTAGTCATCCCCAACGCCTAAGAAATGCCACCTTCCATCAAAAATAAATAGGGCATACTTCCATGTAACTAGGCTTCTGAAGGTCTACATACACACATAGGAATATTGCCTTATTTTCCTCTTTCAACTCGTGTATTTTGACACATATGTATCTTAGTCAATATTGGTTTGTTTATTCCCTGGAATTTGTTGTTTGGTGGTGGACTGAGGCGGGAGGATTGCTTGAGCCCAAGAGTTTGAGACCTGCCCGGACAACATAGCGAGACCTCATCACTACAAAAAGTAAAAAAGTTAGCCAGGTGTGGTGGTGCACACCTGTAGTCAGTCTCAGCTACTCAGGAGGCTGAGGGAGAAGAATTGCCTGAGCCCAGGAGTTTGAGGCTGCAGTGAGCTGTGACCATGCCACTGCACTCCACCCTGGGTGACAGAGTAAGACCTCGGCTCAAAAAAAAAAAAAACTCTGGTGAATCAGGTGAGAAGATTATTCCAATAAGGGGAAAAACCCTTCTCCACCTGATGGTTCATTCACCCAACTGAAGTTTACTGTACTCTTTGAATATAGAAATTGGTCATTAGTAACGCGGACAAAACAGCTTATATCCTTAGAATTCTGTGGCGTGATTAATGTCCATGCTGGAATCTTCACAGCCCAGAGGAGAGTCAGGTTTGGAAACCCCAAAGAGTTCACATCTACGGAAAACAGTTCGGCGCCTTCTCAAGGAGCTGAAAATAGAGCTGCCATTTGACACAGCAATCCCAGGAGGGGCATCTACCCCAAGGAAAAGGCGTCTACCTGCCCTTGTACCTTTGTTGCCGCACCGTGCACAATAGCAAGTCAAGGACACAACACGAGTGCCCATCATCCACTGACCAGAGAAAGAAAATGCGGCGCATTGATGCCAGGGAGTACTACGCAGCCACAGAAAAGGAGCAAACTCACGTCGCTTACAGCAGCCTAGATAGAGCTAGAGAACAGCATCCTCCGGGAACTAACTTGAAAGGAGGTACCCGTTGAAATCTGCAGTAAACTTAGCCGGGCGTAGCCTTTTTGCCTCAGCACAACCATTTTTGCTTAGACTTTAGCCCCCGACATGCTCTGAATCAAGCACAGGTCAGACATAGATCGATAAATTTCCAATAGGCAGGTTTTAGGAAGCATTCAGACATTCACTGCAGGCCAAGCGGCAGCCTACCCCACCCCCTCAGCAAATCTCCATCAGATGCAAGACAAGGACAGAACCATAGAAATGGTAATAGACTACCTTTTGCTCAAGGAGTTTGTGGAGTACAAATGCCTGGAAAAGCCCCTCCCCTTGCCTTCTCCCATCTAGCCCATCACCCTGGCAGCAGTCACATGACAGACTAACCCATCCATCTGCCTGCTGTCCATCACCTGACGTCAGTACCTGTGCTTATCTGCCTTTTTGTGATGGCCTGGAGCAGACCACCACCCAATCACCTTAATGATCTTCCCCCATTCAAGGGAAATGGTTAAAAGGACTCAACCACAAGCAACAAGTCACTATGGCCTTGCTAAGCTAGGGTGTGGCCATGTGCTCCTTGAGTTAAGGCCAGGCCATGTTTTCTTAAGCTTGGCCCCCTCCCCTACCTTGGGGAGGTGAATCACCTCTCTCTCTCATTTACTTTCTAAATAAACTATATTTTCTAATCTGTGCATTCCTTTGCATCTTTCATGTGGCATCGAATCGCACACCAGACACACGCCCCACCCCACCCCCAGCGGGCCTGACCTCACATTCTGGAGGCCCCGCTGGGAGTGTGTGACCCTAACATAACTCAAAAACAGAAAACGGACTCTGGGTACCACATGTGCTCACTTGCACGAGGGAGTGAACGGCCACAAAGATGGAAACAACAGACACTAAAAGAGGGGGAGGTAGGGAGGGGGGCTAGGGTTCAGTCGTGACCTGTTGGTAGAAGTGTATTTGGGCAGTGGGCCGCCTGAAGCCCAATCCCTACCAGTATGCCGCATGCCCATGGAGCAAACATGCACTTGTATCTCCTGAATCTAAAATCTTTTTTAAAAGAGTGTTTAGGACCCTCAAGGGATTCCCCCTGCCTCCCCTTCACAAACCTCTTTGCCTCAACCCATTTCCATTCTGAGAAAAGAAACCAGCACAGTTAAATGAGCATAAATGTGGGTTCACCACTGTCTCTTTAAGTAGAATCGTGCCCAGGTTTTGCAGCCTGCATTTCTTCTACGCTGTCACCAACTGCAGTTTCATTTAGCTGAGGTTGAGAACACTGGCAGAATCAAGGTGAATAACTAGCGAGACGCTTTGGAGATGCTCCAGGGAGAAAGCCAAGAACATTAGTCCCCAAAATAGCAAAGGGAGTGGAATTGTTCTAGAACCCGGCTCCTTCACCTCCTTTCCCCTTTGCTTTGGCTGTGGCAGCTGTGTTCGAGTCTGGTCCTAAGTTGCCCATAACACAATCCCAAAAGCAGCAGAGATTCAACACTCACCTCCTTTTGCCTTGAACCTAATCAAGACAAAAATGTGCCAAAGTTCCTAATATCTGCCCCAAAGATCTTTTAAAATGTAGCTAAAGTTAATACAAAGACTTTTTAAGAATTGGGTTATCATTAAGAAATAATTTTTTTTTTTTAGTTGGAGTCTCACTGTAACCCAGGCTGGAGTGCAGTGGCATGCTCACGGCCACTGTAGCCTCGAACTGCTGGGCTTAGGCGATCCTTCCTCCTCAGCCTTCCAAGTAGTTGGAACTACAGACGCACGCCACCACACCCAGCTAGTTTTTGTGATTTATTGTAGAGATAAGTTCTCACCAAGTTGCCCAGGCTGATCTCGAATGCCCAGGCTCAGGCAATCCTCTCACCTCGACCTCCCAAAGTGCTGTAATGACAGTCTGAGCCACCACACCCGGCCAAGAAATAATTCTTAAGCCCAGAAATTTTGCCCCCAAAACTTCCTTCTCTGATATTCTAAAAGAGCAAAGTAAATATTCATCACAAATACTCAAGTGTCAAGGGTCATTTATAAAACAACCAATTTACAGATGGAAAAAACCTAAGATTCAGGAAAGGTAAGTGAGATGTACAGGCATGAAGCTAGTTAGCAGAAGAGAAGTTGTTTCTTACTCTCACTCTCTTATTCTTTCATTAATCATTTATCCACAATTCTTGAGAACCTATCATATACATGGTCCTAAGAAGTGTGAAGGATAAAAACCCAAAAAGTCATGATTTCTGCTCTCAAGGATGTTATTATTAGGTACTTTGTATAAAGAAACAAGGATAATCTCTATTTATCAAATAGTCATTTTATGGGTGAGAGGGGGTCAATGTTACGGTCACAGACATTATCCTCTTGAAAAGAGTGTTATTTTCCTCAGTTTTCAGATGAAGAAGCTAGGATACAACATGGTCATGTAATTGTCTCTACTCACACAACTCATCAGAAGTAGAGGCCAGATTGCAACCCAGATTTGCAAGAGGCCAAGACTTTAGCTCTTAACCATAGCAGAGGCTATGCCACCGCTGAAATGTTGCTCTTATCCCCAGGGACCATGCAAGACACTTTTGCTAAAAATAAAATCAGAGAGGGGGCCAAGATGGCGACCGGGCAGCGTGGTCTGTGAGACCTCCGCAGAAGAGGACACAGAAAGACTCCAGATCTCTCCCAGGGGGCCTGCTCCCCACACGGAACTTGTCCACGGACACCGCAGAGGCATTACAGCAGGCC
>CAUYQG010237805.1:0-19344 GCA_963574415.1 Tarsius wallacei | reverse complement strand
CTATGTGGGAGGGGAGGGGAAGGGAGATGGGATTAATTGTAGTCAATATCTGTATGGGGACTGGAAGAAACTTCTTGTCAACAATGGTACCTGAACAAATCATAATTTTATACATAATCAATGACTGTAAACCACAATATCATAATAAAAAATACTGATTATAAAAAAAAGAGACATCGATTCAGATACTTAGTTAATGTAATCACTAATGTTTGAAAAATGCAGTTTCCCCAGTTTGTTAGCTCATTCATGACCGCTGGCGTGAACTCATGTCATTCCAAATTCTGTTCCTTGTTGCCCCTGACATGAATTTACATCTTTGCAAATTCTGTTTCTGAATGCTGCAATGTTGTCAAGTTTATGTTTTATTCTATTTTGCTTGAAAATGAATTGTGAGGCAAATAATTATCCGATATTGACTGCATTGATGTTGTTATTGATTTACGTAGTTGGTAAAAATTGCAAGTCAGTCATTATTTTGCTGTGATTAGTGTTGTGAACCTGAATTTTGGCATTTCAGGGCTTTCATACTTCCATGTTAAAAATAATTTACTGCTGGGCTCGGTGGCTCAGCCCGTAATCCGAGCGCTTTGGGAGGCTGAGGTGAGTGGATTGCCTGAGCCTGTGGGTTCGAGACCTGCCTGGGCAACTTGGCGAGACCTCATCTCTACAATAAAATCAAAAAAATTAGCCGGGTCTGGTAGTGCACACCTGTAGTTCCAGCTACTTGGAAGGCTGAGGCGGAAGGATCACCAAAGCCCAGCAAGTCGAGGCTGCGGTGGCCGGGAGTGTGCCACTGCACTCCAGTCTGGGTGACAGAGTGAGACTCTGACTCAAAAAAAAAAAAAAGAAAAAAAAATTTACCAAGTCCAGATGCAGTGGCTCAACCCTGTGATCCCAGTACTTTGGGAGGTTGAGGTTAGAGTATTGCCTGAGTTCAGGGACTCAAGACCAGCCTGGGCAACTTGGTGAGATCTCATCTCTATAATAAATCAAAAAATAAGCCAGGCATGGTGGTGCGTGCCTATAGTTCCAGCTACTTGGGAGGCTGAGGTGAAAGGTTCGCCTGAACCCAGCTAGTCGAGGCTGCAGTTGCCATGAGCATGCCACTGCACTCCAGCCTGGGTGACAGAGTGAGACTCTGACTCAAAAAAAAGAAAAGAAAAAAAGAAGATATTATAGCGACACGGTTGAGGGTAAAATAGACGTGTCGCTTTGTGCCTCTGCACTGTGGCCTGGGCAACAGGGTGAGACTCCAATAAAAAAAATACCATCATCATAGAAAATGAAGAACTATATGCTGATGAGATTCCTGAGGTCATAGGTGAATCCAGTGAACGTATTAGTGATAGTGAGACAGATAGTGATGCAATGATGCAATGTAAATGAATAAATAAAAATGTATAATATATATTCAGTTTATAATTTGAATAAAAATACAAAGTATGGAATGCTAGCCAGAGTGGTGTCTGAGGCAAATACTGGATATGTCTGCAACTTTCGACTGTATTGTGAGAAAAGGGAAAATTTAGAAAAGGCCATTTCACTTGTGCTTCACAACCAAAGTTTGCGGCTACCAGCTTCAGTTTTCTTAAATTTTCACCTGCTCTCAGTGTCAGGAAAGTGAAAAGTTTGCCGATGGTGATATATACATACATACACACACGTATTCATTTCCTAAAGCCATTTTGAAATGTATTTATATTGGGTTTCTGCGTTCCACCATGGTTCACCACAAACGTTTCCAAGTCTCCTTCCTAGAAGTCTTTAAAGTGAAGAAGCTGCATACAATGTTCTTGCCATTTAGAGAGGGACAAGACGTAGCTAGAAGCAATTACTTGATTTGGGAAAAACTGCAGAACGTGTCAATGACGACTATGAGGGCTGGGACCACCGGCCGGAGCAGCTTCAGAAACAGAGCTGCTCTTGGTCCCTGACATCAAGCTTCTGTTTAGACTTCTGTCCACATTCATCTCAGGATGACAGTCACTGCACAAATTTCAATATACAACCCAGATGGGAAGATTCATGCACTTTCAGAAAGTTTAAATCACCTCACGGTGCGAGGGCCAGCGTGCTTGTCAACTTCTGGGAAAGCCTCATGCACAGCTAAGGAAGGGATGAGTATGGACAATTGAAACCCCCCCCAAAAAACACGATTGTACCAAATATGCGAAATTACGCCTACCAATATAGTATATGAATCAATACATACAGTCATGCAAAGAGATTTTGCATGCTCCCCCTAGAAAGAGACTTTGGACTCCCCCAAAACAAGCATGTCTTGCGATGATTTTATGATGCTGCATTTCATGTCTTAAATGATTCATAATAACTAGCTCCATTGACAGTTTTCCACACTTCATGTGTGAGCATACCATAAACATCACTTACGCTAACATAAATTTTTTTAAAGGACTTAATCTATACATATAATTTTGTAATCTATGTATTATTTATAAATCTTTATACATATATATCAATGTACATATCATATATACATTACATTTTATTTGATTTATTTTTATTTATCTTTTTTTAGTTGGAGTCTCACTTCTTCGGCCCAGGCTGGAGTGCAGTGGCACGCACACTGACGGCCACCCCAACATCAACCTTCTGGGCTCCAGCGACCCTTCCACCTCAGCCTTCCAAGTAGCTGGAACTACAGATGTGTGCTACCATGCCTATATACATATATATATATAGGCATGGTAGCACACATCTGTATATGTACATATATATGTATATATATATATATATATATATATTTTTTTTTTTTTTTGCAGAGATGAAATCTCATCAGGTTGCCCCTGCTGGTCTTGAACCCGTGAGCTCAAGCAATTCACTCTCCTTGGTCTCCCAAAGTGCTGGAATTACAGGTTGAGCCACTGAGCCCGGCCTACATTACATTTTATAGTTAATATATTTTTTGTATATCATTGTACACACTAGTATTACATTTATGTATCTATTTGTATTAAATTTGTTTTATACATTTTAACTATATATGCACATGTACATGTATGCATATATAGAGAAAGAGGCTAAAAGAATGTACTGAGCTCTGACTCAATTGCTACTCTACAACTTACAGTTTATTTTAAATGGGTACAATATTTCCATTTTTGTTGCTGTTATATGAACTCACATTATCAAATTTCATGAAGCTGTGTTGCGGTCTGATTTGCTCTTATTTCCCGATATCCAAGACGTTAGTCTGCAGAAGTCTTTGTGGAGAGGAAAAAGGCAACATAAGAATGACCAAGTGTGGGTGGTTTGGCTCACAGAAGCCTACAATTGTCAGGTGAGTTATTTTTGTTTTTTTTGAGTTGGAGTCTCACTCTGTCACCCAGGCTGGAGGACAGTGGCACATTCCCAGCCACCGCAGCCTCGACCTGCTGGGCTCCTGTGATCCTTCTGCCTCAGCCTTCCAAGGTGCTGGAACTACAGGCATGCACTACCACGCCCGGCTAATTTTTTATTTATTGTAGAGATGAGGTCTCCCCAAGTTGCCTGGGTGGGTCTCAAACCTGCGGGCTCAGGCAATCCTCTCTCCTTGGCCTCCCAAAATGCTGGGATGACAGGCTGAGCCACCAAACCCGGCCATCGGGTGAATTCTTGAGCATGGGACCAAGACCTCCCAGCACTACGGAGACCTTGCTCTTGCCTCTCCTTCCCCTCAACGTGTTTTCTGCCTTGTTGTGTTTTTACTTCTTTATTCATTCTCCCAGAATAACTCACTCCATGTGGCACAGATGCTCATATATGAAACAAGAAAACCCATCTGAGATATTTTAGGGGAAAAAATGCATGAAGATATTTTCTTCCTCTTCTTGGCACTCGCTGGTTGTCTCAACATTTGAAGGCTTTCTCTAAACAGGAATTCTCTGGCCCACAGCTTGGTTTTCACTGTGTGACCCTTCACCCACCTCCAGCAGGTCTGTCCTCCCTGATGGGGAAGGCCTGGTGAATGGGGCTACTCCCAGTAGCTGGGGCTCCTCCAGCAAGGGTGGCCTTCTCTCTGTCCTCTGCTCACATGGCTTCCCACATCTCCTTTCGCCTGATAAATACAGCACCTGATGGGTGGATTTCCTACATCTCCACAATGTGATCTTCCAAGCAACCCTTTTTTCTCTTGGCTCAACTCTTTGATAGAAAGTGGTAACATAGCTGGGTGTGGTGGCTACACCTGTAATCCCAGCAGAGGAGAGAAGATTGCCTGAGCTCAAGGGTTCAAGATCAGCCTGGCAATTTGGCAAGAACTTACCTCTACAATAAATCAAAAAATTGGGCCTGGCTTAGTGGCTCAGCCTGTAATTCAGCACTTTGGGAGGCCAAGGCGATGGATTGCCTGAACCCACGGGTTCAAGACCAGCCCAGGCAACTTGGCAAGACCGTGTCTCTACAATCAAAAATCAAAAATTAGCTGGGTGCAGTAGTGTGCGCCTGTAGTCCCAGCTACTTGGAAGGCTGAGGTGGAAGGATAGCCGGAACCCAGCAAATTGACACTGGGGTGGTCGTGAGCCTGTCACTGCCCTCCAGCCTTGGCAACGGAGTGAGACTGCAACTCAAGAAAAAAAAATAGCCAGGCATGGTGGTGTGCACCCGTAGTTCCAGCTACTTGGAAGGCTGAGGCAGAAGGATTACCTGAGCCCAGTAGGCAGAGGCTGTGGTAGCCATGAGCCTGCCACTGCACTCCAGCTTGGGCAACAGCGAGACTGTGACTGGGAAAAAAAAAGAAAGCCATGACATACTGCCTTGTCTTCATAAGTGGAGTGAACACTGTGTGACTGTCCTTTTCCCAAGGCCTCTGGATGTCACCGACATACCGTCTTCCAGACTTTGCTCTACTTAATAAGGCCTGGGTGTGTCAAGATCGCCGTCTTTAACTGACGCCCTTTTGTCTGTCTCTCACCATCTGTGATGTTTCTCTGAATCTCGGGGTCCTTCTCCTGTGGCCTCTTCTTACATCTGCAGTCTGGCTGGTTCCACTCTACAGGCAGAGCATCTTGCCATTTCCAAGAGAAGCGGAACTCCAGCTTGCCAAATCACTGGCCTGACTCTCCAGGTACTAGATGTACTAGAGTGCCCAGATTTCTCAACCTGATGCACCAGCGGTGGTGCTGAGAACACCTCCCCAGCTCAGAAGCAGCGTTGCTCACTGCGTGTGGACGGTCTCAGCACCCACAGACTGACTTGCTGGTAAGAGGGCATGTTTGTCCATCATTTGCCCATCAATCATGATATCCTGACCTTTCAAAAAAAAGTTGTATGAAGACTCACAGCATGCACCAGGCAAGGTGGTTCACACCTGTAATCACAGCACTTTGGGAGGCTGAGGTGAGAGGATTGCCTGAGCTCACAGGTTTGAGACCAGCCTGGGCAATGTGGTGAGACCTCATCTCTACAATTAAAAAAAAAAAACTAGCCAGGCATGGTGGTATGCACCTGTAGTTTCAGCCACTTGGAAGGCTGAGGTGGAAGGATCTCCTGAGCCCAGCAGGTCGAGGCTGCAGTGGCCATGAGCATGCCACGGCACTCCAGCCTGGGTGCAGAGGTAGACACCAATTAAAAAAAAAAGACTCACAACACACTTTTCTTCAAATTCAGGAGGCGATTCATTAGCAAAATATTAGGGGGAGAAAAGGGTGATTGTGTCCCATCTGCTGCCAACATCCTGGATGCGATCTCTGGTGGGAACATTTTCTTTCCTCTGTCATGGCCACCTCTCTATGGAATGCCACCCAAAGAAGGGAGAGACCAGAAACTCTGTGAATCAGCCCTGCGGCATATCCTAGGAAGACACACTTGCTGCCTCATGTTCAGACTGGCTGGACCTTGGGGGACACACTTGAGAAAGTCCCAGGGTCAAGCTTTCTCCCTAGGGTGCTCTTGTCCTGGTAAAATAAGGAGGTTGGTATAATTAAAATTTCCTGGCCGGGCTTGGTGGCTCAGCCTGTAATCCCAGTACTTTGGGAGGCCAAGGCGAGTGGATTGCCTGAGCCCGCGTGTTTGAGACCCGCACGGGCAACTTGGCGAGACCTTGTCTCTACAATAAATCAAAGAATTTATCCTGGCATGTTAGCACGTGCCTGTAGTTCCAGCTACTTGGAAGGCTGACGCAGAAGGATCGCCTGACCCCAGCAGGTTGAGGCTGTGGTGGCCGGGAGAGTGCCACTGCACTCCAGTCTGGGTGACAAAGTGAAACTCCAACTCAAAAAAAAAATTCCTCTGACTGCACTTTGACCCACTTCCTGTAGCCAAAAAGCACCAGATACCAGCCCTTTGCTTCCCTGTTGTTCCTGTACACAGGATTTCTGATGTTAGAATCCTAAGGATTTTAAGACAGACACATTCTCTGATGTTAGAATCATAAGACTTTTATTTTAAAATTGCTTAAGATTTTCTAGATCCCAAATTCCAGCAAAACAGCTGATGCCAGCCCATCTGAAGACCGCACGGGGACCAGAGAGCATGAGAAAGCGTCTTCTCCCTCTCCCTGTCCCAAGACTTCATCCCGAACTCTTTCACCAATCAGTGATCTCCACACTTCAGCCCACTCCAAAACCCCAGCCCCAGACTCCCGGGGAAATGATCTGAGGCTCCCTCCATCTCCTTGTTAGGCTGCCCTAAGATTAAACCTTTGTTTTTTCTTTTTTTGAGTTGGAGTCTCATTCTGTCACCCAGACTGGAGTACACACTCCCGGCCATTGCAACCTCAACCTGCTGGGCTCCGGTGATCCTTCCACCTCAGCCCTCCAAGTAGCCAGAACTACAGGCGCACACTACCACGCATGGCTCATTTTTGATTTATTGTAGAGACAAGGTCTCGCCAAGTTCCCTGGGTGAGTCTCGAACCCGCAGACTCAGGAAATCCACTCACCTAAGCGACCTTTCTAGGCTGCAATCCCCTGTCTGTCATGTGGGTTTACTGGGCCCCTTAGGCACCTTTGATGTCACACACCTCTTTCCTGCTCTGCTCCAAACCCGGCCCAGACCTGACTTTGGAGCTCACATCTGAGTCTAGCCTCTTTGTGCATCTTTGCAAGTCTGCAGGAGGGCCTTGTGAGTTCTGACTGGCCAAGTCAGTCCCCGCAGCCCTGGGAAGAGTCTGCCTGTCCCGCCCCAGGCCCAGCGGACAGGCAGGCAGGCAGAGCGCTCCCGCTCCCACTGACGGGCACTCAACCCAGCTCCCGCCTGGGTAGCTCTGAAAGTTTTCTGTTTGAGAGTCTTAATGCATATTTACACATATATTTAAAAGATGAATATTTAAAATGTAATTAAAAGGTTTAAACCCATTTCAATACTAAAGGGAGACAAACAGGGATGCTTATCTGAGGCATGCTCATTCTTAGGAGAATCATTCCCCGGTGCAATCCATTCATAATCAGGAACAATCTCGGGGCACCTCCCTTGGTTTTGAGGAAGATCAAATGGGGAGTTGCCGGGAGGTGCTGGGAGGGGTCAGCTCACACTCGGTGCCCTCTGGCCGGGTGAGCACTGGGACAGGGGGTCTGGGACAGGGGCAGGAGAGCCTCTGAGGAAGAGGCTGGGATTCTGAGGATGGAGGGGAGTCCCCAGGATTGGGGTGCTGTCCCACCTTCCCCGTGTCCCCAGAGCAGGTCCTCATCCAGGCTGGCTTTCCTCAGCTCAGCACCACTGACATTTTAGGTCAGAAAGGCTCTTCATGCTGGGGGCGTCCTGTGATGTGCAGGGTGTGTAGAGAATCCTGGCCTGCTCCCACTCATAGCACATGTCCATTCCCCCAGTGTGTGACACTCAAGACCGTGTCTGAGCATTGCCAAGTGCCCACAGGTGGCAGAATCATTTCCAGTTGAAGGCAACCGGCCAGGAGGACATGAGTACTGCAACCTTGCCTTCACCACCTGCCTGCGTGACTGAGGAGGTGAGAGACGTGGCATTTCTGGAGGACTTTAGCAAGCGCTGGAGTTCTCTGGGTGATCACAGCCCGTGGCAAAATGTTTCATAAACCTGCACAATGGCAGACTTGCCTGTTGGAAGTGGGATAAACACCATGCCCATTTGTTGAAATAAAGGACAGATAAGCATCAGTCCTACCTTGTCTCTCATGTCCCCTGCCAGGACAACCGAACTCACTCAGCCCATCTTGGGACTGATTGTCACCGAATAGGAGGGTTGGGGGAACATTTCAAGACAGCCACCCATCTGAGAAAAATAATGTATTCCATATGCATCTCTGAGTGGGTTCTAAGCAGACATGATGGACTTTTGCTTGTTTGTCACACAATCATAGCTCACTGCCACCTCAGTCTCCTGGGCTCAATCAATTCTTCTGTCTCAGCCTCCTGAGTAGCTGGTACTACAGGTGCATGCCACCATGTCTGATAAATTTGTTTTATTTTATTCTTGTGTAGAAGTGAGTTCTTGCCATATTGCCCAGGCTGGCCTCAAACTCCTGGGCTCAAGTTTTCCTCCCACCTCAGCCTACTAAGGTGCTGGGATTACAGGCATGAGCCACCAGGCCTAGCTTAATGGAACGTGTTTGTGTCTTGTCTCATAGACAAGAAGCCATACAAAGAAGGATGCCCCATGCAGATGCCATCTGGGTAACTTCACCCCTGCCAAGCCTGGCTCTGGGCCCTGCATTGTTCTACACATGTGGCTTATTCAATTCATTTCCCCAAAACTCCATACCACGACAATATTCTACCAATTCACCAATACCATAAACAAGGAGATCATTTATGGAATTATAAAGAACTTTTCGAAATTAATAAGAGAACATATGCAGCTTACCAGAGGAAGAAAGAACAAAAGATATAAATTCAGAGTTCACAGGTAAGAAACGCAAAGTAGTCAATAAATATTCAATTAAGAGGCTCAACTTTACAGCTTAACTTATAATTAAATAATGCAAATCAAAATAGGACATAGGGTACTTCTTTTTTTTTCATTTGACAGCAACAAACAAGAAAGAAAAAGTTGTCAGGCATGATGGCTGTCATCTCAGCACTTTGGGAGGCCAAGGCGAGAGGATTGCCTAAGCCCAAGGGTTCGAGACCAGCCTAGGCAACTTGGTGAGACCTCGCCTCTACAATAAATCAGAAAATTATCTGGGAGTGGTGGCACATGCCTGTGGTTCCAGCTACTTAGAAGACTGACGGGGAAGAATTGCCTGAACCCCGCAGGTTGAGACTGCGGTGGGTGTGAGCATGCCACTGCACTCCAACCTAGGCGACAGAGTGAGACTCTAACTCAAAAAAAAAAAAAAGAAAGAAAGGAAAAAAAAATAATACTCCATTGTCAGTCAGAGTATAGAAAACCAGGCTCTCTGGGGTACTGAGAGCTGAACCAGTTTTCTGTGAGGATTTTTCAGATAAAGACAATAAACATTGTCCAAGCAGAAAAAAAAAAAAGAAAAGAAAAAGAAAACCAGGCTCTCTCCTTCCTACATGATCAGTGGCATGTAAATGTGATTTTTTTTTTTTAGTTGGAGTCTCACTTGTTGCCCCAGCTGGAGTGCCGTGGCATGCCCATGGCCACCGCAGCCTTGACCTGCTGGGTTCAGGCTATCCTTCTGCCTCAGCTTTCCAAGTAGCCGGGCTATTGGTGCATGCTACCACACCCTACTATTTTTTTTATTTGTTGTAGAGATGAGGTCTCACCATGTTGCCCAGGCTGGTCTCAAACACGCGGGCTCAGGCAATCCTCCCCCCTCAGCCTCCCAAAGTGCTGGGCTTGTAGGCTTGAACCACCATGCCAAGCCATAAATGTGATTTATTACCTGGGGAGAATTGGGCATTAGCTAACAAAATTTAATTCTACCAACTTGCCAATGGCATAATTCTCCTATTAGAAATTGTCCTTAAAGTCATGAAAAACAGTAAGTATGAGAAAATTCACAACTTTTATTTTTTAAGTCAGAATTGGCTAAAATGCCCATTATGGGGGAAATGGTTGAATAAATTAAGGCTGACCCTGGATGCCAGAGAAGCACTGTCATGGTCAGGATATCTGTGGGAGCCAGAGGACTAACCTCCAGGTTAAATGTTGATTCACTGTTATTATGTATAGAAGCTACCTTGTAACTCCATTTCTGCAACAGAGGACTGAGGTGCCTACTTGACTGATATGGATATATTCTTTTTCTGAAAAGAAACTGTTAAAGAAAGACTGTCCCAGAAAAGAACTAAAAGGAAATTAGCCACAAAGACTTTGTGAACGCTTTAATTAAATTGTGTGGATTCCTTTCTTTCATTTTTAAAAATGAATTCATTTTAAAAATGCAAAATTGAGCAGAGTGTGGTTGCTCACACCCAGGACTTTGAGAGGATCGCTTGACCCCAGGAGTTCAAGACCAGCCTGGGCAACATAGAGAGATTCTGCCTCTATAAAAAACACACAGATAAATAAACAATGCAAATGGAAAAACCCAAATGGTGCAGGGAAAGATGGCTCACTGATGGGTAGGAACAGCCTTACACCAGGGTCCAAATTGAGTTTCACACGAAACACCAACTGTGTAGCAAAAGACAATGAGGATTTGAAATGCGTTGTGCTTCAACCTCCAAGCTCAGGGTTCTGAAGCAATGAGAGATCTACTGATATGGAGACCCTCCTAATGTCTGTCCTAGAGAAGAGCATGGCGGGAATTCACACATCCCTGCACACTCCTGGGCACATTACCGAGAGTCTCCCCTTGTCTTCCATCGCACTCCTAGTAAGTGGCTTCAGGGAATCCTCCCCTGCAAACTATGCCCAGAGATGTAAATCCCTATTTAGTCCCTTTCTTTGAGTTACATAGTATCAATGTAAGTCTTGTAATTTGCATAACTTTTGCGATGCATGATATCTTAGGCCTTGTAAACTTTCTTTACTCTAAATGGCACTCTCTCAATGTAAAATGCAGCTGAAACTCAAGTTCTATACAATGCTCTGCTGGCCACGTGGCTAATGTCTAGGTACTAACCACTCTGGACTATAAAAGTGAACTGGAAAAGCCTGGAGGTTGAGCAGAACTGTTTGACAAAGAACTTGAGTCCAGCCCTGCTCTCTGGATTCGAACTCAGAAATAAACTTCTTTCTATCAGTTCCCTGCCCCTTTGATTTATTGGTACCAGGGGAGCAGCCAAACATTACTGGTACCATAGCACTAGCTAACAGCCTGAGGGTCATGTCCTTTACTTAAGGGAGATGAGCTGCCTTCCTTCTGAGGGGCACTCCCGGCAAATGCCCACCAGTACTTACAGAAAGCCATCCCCATACACGGAATGCAGTAAGTCGTGTTAGGGACAAACGCTCTATTACTGTTCATCTTAGGTGATAACAGATGAAAATGGCCTGGTGACTATGCCGCCACTTGGTGATGTCTGCCTAAGCAGATGCCTTTGCAAGGTTCTACGCTCCTAAGTGGTCTACCCCACTACTTGGGGTCCTGCAAATCTGACCCTATAGCTGAGCCTTAGGCACTGGGATCTAACTCTTCCTTAGCACTTTGACATTTTTGTCTCTCTTTTTTTTCTTTTTTGAGTCAGAGTCTCACTCCATCGCCCAGGCTGGAGTGCAGTGGCATGCTCACGGTCACTGCAGCCTCAACTCGCTGGGCTCAGGAGACCTTTCCACCTCAGCCTTCCAAGTAGCTGGAACTACAGGCACACGCACCACCACACCAGGCTAATTTTTTTATGTATTGTAGAGATGAGGTCTCGCCAAGTTGTCAGGCTGGTCTGGAAATCATGGGCTCAGGCAATCCTCTCACCTCAGCCTCCCAAAGTGCTGGGATTATAGGCATGAGCCACTGCGCCAAGGCGTTTTGTCTCTTTTCATGAAAGGCCACAGCAGCCTGCCACCCTGCTTGAGAACCAGGGCACTTCTGCTCCTGGATTTCAAAATTAACTTCAAATTACATATTGGTTCCAGCCCTATAAAATTTAGCAAACAGTGCATTACATTTAAATAAATTATAATAATCAAGCTCCAGTGTTTGAATTAAAGCTTTTTATTGCATGATTTGACTGAATACTGTAAAAACCTCATTAATTTGTATGCCACTAATTTGTAATTTGCACTAAAGCAAAGGCAGGCGGAGTGGGTGAGCGTTTTTTTTGTTTTTTTTTTTCCCTCCACTGCGAATCCTTTTCATGAAAGTGCAAATCAGGACTGTAAACAAGGTTGCAGGGGGTCTGATTTAAAATACTTAAGAAAATAAACTTTTCGAATACCTTTTAGAAGCACCATTTACATGCATACAATTTATATGCTAATTACTAATCACACTGCTCTATTCACTAAAGTAATTCCCTTGAGAACCTCAACTCGGCTTTTTGTGGTTTTTGTTGTTGTTGTTGTTGTTGGCCCGGGTTATGTTACTATTACACATGAAATTTACAAAATGTGTACCCACTAACAAATTTTATTTGAACTGACTTCATCTAATTAATTTAAATCAGCAAAATTTCACTGCAGTTTCTAAGGCCGCTTGTCTTTTTTCTCTTGCTTTCTAATGCTGGGCATCATTCTCCCTAAGTCAGAATCCCTAACAGGAATTGAAAACTCGCTTAAGGGTAGGGTTTGGGGGTGGCAGACTACAGTCCTAGTCCTGGAACTGAAACTAGAGTTGATGAGACTTTTTTTAAGTTTAAGGTGTGTTTATTCGTGTGTGTGTGTGTGTGTGTGTGTGTGTGTGTGTGTGTATACAATTAATGAACTTTTAGTCCTGGCATTCATTTTAAGTTCCCAAGCCATTTACCATGAGAAGCCCCAATCCATTTTAAATTCCCAAATCCTGTGCCATCTGAGGTCACAACCCACACACAAATCAGAGTTGTTCCCTCCAATCTGAGGAGGCAAAGATGCTCGCTGTGCCAGAAAAATGGAATGTAACATCGAGGTCGCAACTGCTAAAACCAATAATTTTCCAAGTGTGGGCAAAACCCTGGGAATGTGGGTATGTGGCGTGGCGGTGTGCAAACTCTCTGACAGCCCTGCCCCCAGAGACAGCTACCCACTCCCATGTTCTGAAAAGCACAACACGTTTTGCAGTGGGAAGGTGGGAGGAGAACAAGAGCAGTTGGAGGCTGGGACCTCCCACTGAACCCTCTGCTGATCAACTCGTCTTCACCCAGTTTATTTACTTGACTGGGTTGCAAAATAAAATTAACATCAACAACAGACATCCTCCTTCAAACCATGTAAATTGCATCAGGCCTCTCCTGGAATGCAACTTTAGGTGGTAATCTAATTACGCATACAAATGCTCACCAGAGAAAGACACAAGTTCACAGAATCCCACAAATGCCTTGGAATTTCAGCCTCACCCAACAAAATTATTCTTATGTGAAATATAATTAATGAAGAAAATGCCTCAGATGTGCGGACTAAGGAGGCAATAGAACCATCCTTTATTGTGCCTTCAAGGTTAGAATTATTACAGCACTTATAATTTTATTATAATTACCCATAATGAGACTCCACACATGTGATGAAGTCGACATGCCTCTGACAATAGAAGTTTTTGAAACGCCTCATTAAGTATTTTAGTATCTATTTATGTGACGTTCATGCTGCCTCCCAGATTCGGGTACTACCCAGCCCATGTAAAGGCATATGTACATATTTTAATAAAAAATACCACCATTAAAGATCATAAAATGATTACAATGAATAGATATTAAGATGTCACCGCTATAGAGCCCATTCTTTTTACGGACTCCCCTGCCGAATTGCTTTATGACCTATCATAAACCTATTAAACTACTGGTAATAAAGGATTGTAATTAGTGATAAAACCTTGTTGCTTAGTGAGCCAAGACAGTCATCCTTACTTTGAATTTTATTGGAAGTAATCAAGACAGAACCTTCAGCAATGTCAAATAACAGTCTGAGAACAAGGTTGTGCTTTGACCAGGGACTGGCAACGTAGAACCTCTCCTGGAATTGTCCCTCTAGCCTTGTTTTGCGAGTTAGTCATGGAGTTGTTGTTGTTGTTTGAGTTTTTTTTTTTTGGCTTGTTTTGCTGTGTGTGGTTTTGTTTTGCTTGCAAACAGGAGATTCAAGAAGGCACATTCCAAGAGGAAGACGAGCCGGTCTTGGAACTGCTGGAGGCCGGGACAATTGGGCACCTGCTGCGTAGATTCAGGGTGCTACTTACCACATGCAGGAAGCAGGCCTTGGTGGGCCTCAGTGTGACACAGCCGGGACCACAGCCCAGAAGACATACTCAGATCCCAGCTGCAGTGGCTCAGGGGCGAGGGATGGGGAAGCCCTGAGAGGACTGAACAAAACACACGACCTTTTTGGCTATCACATCAAATTAACTTTCTTCATGGTCACCCCGGGTGGAATGTGCCCATTCCCCTGGGGACACAAAGCCCCTATAATCCGCCAAGGTGCAGCTGGGGCCCTCACATGTGTGTGTCAGCCTCCCAGAATACAATAGTTGTGCCAGAGTACACAGGATGGCCTCTTGGTATATGTCATCTCAAGAAAGATGACATTTCCCACTCCTTTCCTGTAAATCCCCACATCTTACCCTCAAAATTCAGGGTGGAGCAACTTTATCAGGGGATAAGAGCCTGGAAGGCGTCTGTGGGAAACATCAAAGGGCAAAGTGTGCTTCTGGGCCAGATAGCAAATTGCAGGCTGAGTCCTGGGGCCAGCAGACAACCAGGAGCCCCACCTGTCACAGGGCAGTCCCTGGCCTCCCTAGAAGTGCCTGCGTGTGAGAGGTGGCTTGTCTCAGGGCTGGGCTTAATTGCTAAAGAAGACTGGAGACCCAGGCTTCACGTGGCAAACCATGACGGGCTCTCCATAGTGCCTCCAACAAACCCCAGCACCTATCAAAGAGCGGACGTCAGGTAGAGGCTTCTGTCCTCCTCCCTTCCTTCGAACTGGTCTTTTCAACCCACTGAGCCCGACTTTTCATAGACCTGAATTGAGCACTAGGGAAACTATAGTAACCAAGAATCAGCTTCGGCTCAATGAAACTATGTATATTGGTGGGTAGCAAAGCCAGCAATAAATACACGTGCGTGCTGTGCACGCGTGTGTGTACACACACACACACACCCCACTAAAAACAAACCCAAAAGCCAGCTCTAGCACCTCCGGGGAGGCTGGGTTGCCACCAGGGGCCTGCCCCTAGTGAGCCAGCCTTGCTCTGGCTCCTCCCCTGAGGCTCTCAGGGCGCTGCGCACACAGGCCGGAGCAAGGGAGGCCAGAGACGGTGGGCCAGGAGCCCCAAATCTAGAGGCAGCGCTGCCATGAAACACCAGCAACAGAGTGAGCATCCAGGCAGGCAACGGCATTTAATTACAAGTGCATTCGGATTCCTCTTTAGACCCGGGAAGGGCTGGGATTAGAGCAGTTGACATCTCTTTATGCTGTTTCTAGGATGTATATCCTCCCAACTATAATTCCACCTTATCATGAGCACAATGTGTGCTTTCCCATCTGCACGGTGCTGGCGTAAGGGACGTGCGAATGTCGTCTCAGGGAAATTACAAAATGAAATTAAAATGCATCGCGCTCCCCCGAACAGCAGCGTGGCCGTGTAATTCCCCGTCACTTGAGATCGGCGTGGAGTCGGGGAGCACCAAGGCTGATCACTTTAGCTAGCAAATCAGAAAGATGGCTCGTCAATTCCATTACTTATCTTGAACATGTCCGGAGTTGTCTGGCTAAGGAAGCGAGCCGTAGCAGTTGGTCAGGTTTTAAGCTACTAGAGGAAAGTTAAGCTTCTGCGTCGGCTGGCTGAGATACCAGACATAAGCTGACAAGTAATTAAACCAGCATATCTATAACAACTGTCATCTCTTATTTCTGTGCAACTTGGATGTAAACCAAAGGCAAGGAAGCCAAAACACACACACACACACACACACGCATGCACACACATACACATACACCACAGCGAGAGAACACAGAGCCTCCACACTGCTGGGCTGTCCCACTGGACCGCTCGGCAGACCTGGGCGTTTAGAGGTTTGCAGCCTAGATCAAAAGGGTCATCGCTCCCTTTACCAATTAACAGCAGAGGGGGGAAGCACACCAAATAAGGTGTCAGCTTGAATGCTGCCGTTTTGGAGGAAGCCAGGCATGAAATGCATTCTAGCACTCTCGAGTGACTGACTGTGCCCTGCTGATGTCACAGAGGCTGTTCCTGGAAGCTGGTGGCACGCAGCACCCTGCCCATGGCCAGCAGAGCCCGGGACCCTTCCCCACTCGGTCTCCTTGGGGTTGGTGCCTGCATTAATTGGGGTCTAGACAAAACCTCCTCTCTCTATCCACGTTCTTCCTCCACCCAAGCACACAGTACATATTCTAGAGAGATCTCTTTACAGCTGGGGGCATTCTGTATCTCTAGACAGGAGAACTCTCAAGGGCTGTAAATGAGGGGAGTTGAGTGGTAACCAGCCCACCTTTCTGGGCTTGAGGCTCAAGTGAAAGGGGCGTCCTGCTCATCACTCTATGCATGGACTTAATTTGCTTGATGCTTTTGAAAATAATATTATGGGGACTATTAACTTTGAAATGAGAAGGCTCCCGGCTTTCTAAGATAAACAGGCAGTGAGGTCCCTCTGCATTCTCACCCTCGGGTAGTCAGGAGCCTAGCTCTCAGGGGACGGGGACATGGGTGCCAGTCTCATCCTCGAGCTAACAGTGATGCCGAAGCCCAAAGACTCACAAAGCCTCACTCGACTGACCCTGGACTTCCCTGTTCAACAACTTCAGAGTGAAAAAAAAAGTTTCATGGAGCTTCAAACCATCAGACATTTTTGTTTGCAATAAAATTCAAGATTTTTAAGTGAACATTGTACGCATTTAAGATGAGCTATGAACAATCCCCCCAAGTATGGATGAACGAGCGTATGTTTGCTAGGGGCCCAACTGCAGAAACGGCTACCATTTTTCTTTTAAGACCTCTTAATGCCTCCCCCACCCTTTTCTGTTCCAACGAACTCTAAGCTTTGTTAATTTCCAAGTAGTTAAACTTGGAATTACTTGCCAATCTGGGAGACACAGACCCCGGCCTAAAGCCTGTCCACACATTCTGTTTATTTTCCTCCTAATGAAAAGTCTGACAAGCAATAATTAAACTGAAGGGCAAGCCTGCATTAGCGTCCGCGGCACAGAGCAGCCCGCCTTTTGAAGACTGCGTTTTAAAAGATATGCTTCGGAAAACACTCACTCCAGTCACTGAAATCATCTGGCTCGAATTGTACGTGGGGCTTCTGTGAGATGGTTTATCCCATTTCATCAAACAGAATGTTTGATGTACCTCGGCATAACAAATTATTTGTGTTGGATTTATTTCAGTGAATTCCCCTTCTCCGTCTGGTTCCAAGAGAGTAAGCCCTGGGTTTCTAAACATTATGAAAACAACCAGATCTGAGAGACATTATATCCACAACAAAGGAGGACGAGTGACCAGCCCCGCTCCATTGTCTTTTGAACAACAAGTCAATGCAGACAGGAGTAAATGACAGTTAATTACAAATTACATTCTGGTCAGGGCTGGGCGGCCTCTCGCTGCTCACAAAGCTCAGGCCCCGGGGCGCTCACCTGCCTGCCGAGGGCCGCGGGGAGACCCGGGCTGGGGTGCTCCACGGGCTTCAAAACAAGCTGCTAAACACAAAAGCTTATTGGATTACAGAGATTTAGGGGAAAGCATTCAGATCTCTCTCGGCAACTGCGGGCGGAGGGGGAGGGGTCCTGCAGGCCAGGGTGTCGCTTGCTGCCGGTTTTTGAATACTGGTCTTGGTTTCTGGGGGACGGAAATCGGCCCCCTTGTCCACTGGCACTGGACAGCTCGCTCCGGCCTGGGCAGGGCCCCTTCAGTAAGCACCACAGGCGGCCGTAACTTGGCCAGCCAATGGCTGTTCAAATGGGAGGGAAGTTCAGTCTGTGGATGCAAAGGACTACACAGATGCATTTAGAGTATTCAGTGTGTATGTGTTTGTGTGTTTGTGTGTGTGTGTGTGTGTGTGTGTGTGTTTTAATCCGGAGAGATTTTCTTTATCACCAGCAGACACTTTGATTTGCTCATAATGTCTTACTTTTTTCGCTTAAACAGTAAATACACTTAATACATCTTAAGTCAAATATTAAGTGAATACATTTGCAAAAATAAGACAATGTCACAAATAATTAATGTCATCATGGGTGCATTGAAAAGACCTTGGCTTTTGTAATTCACTAAAGCAATTTCTATTCATTTAGTTGAGCTAAATGCTTATTGTTAAAGACAAAAGGCCCAACAGTTTGACATTGAGCTCATTATGTATGTTAGGAACACTCAGCCCTCCAAGGCCACACCACCGCAACAAAGCCACGGACTTGGGGTGGGGGTGGGGGCTTCCAGGGATTATAATGCAGACCACACCATTCTCCTCAAGAACGCTCCATTTAGACCCGATTAAAACTTCAACACAAAGGTTGTTGGAGGCATCAGCAGAACGATTTCGGTTGTTGTCCTTAAGTGACAGGGCAATCAGAAAACTCTGAGAAGTTTAACGAGTCTCCCTCTGTCTCCCAGCTCTGGCAGCTGGACTTACTCCTTGCTCCCAGCTGATTTGTACAGCTATTTGCATTTTTAAAGAAGGCATTCAGAAGTGCATGCAGAAAAATGCATCTTTTGGAAGTGCAGTGAGATCCCGGGGGCACACACCCCTCACTGCCTCAGAGGGCTCCTGTGATGCGGGATCACAAGACGTTCTTGTGCGACGTTAGCAACTCGGGCCCTGGGAGGCCAGTTTCTAGCCGAGTTTGCACAATATCTGCATTCTCTTCTGGGCACAGTGCTTGTCCAAGACAGGCTCCTGTGACACAAGCTGCCAGAAGTTTCCTCTTTAATGTACGGAACGAGGCATGGTGATTTGGAGAAAAAGCGGCCCTGCCCCCTCCTCGACTCAGAGTGTCCTGGGGGAGACAAGAAATGAGAGCCCTGCCGTCTGCGTGCGAGTGTCCACGAGATAAAGGCCAGAGGAGGTCCTGCTGAGATAACTGGACGTGTTTTTTTCTGCTCAGTCACAAAGGATTCCTGGCAGTTTAATCACAGAACAAAACAAATGAAGCCATTGCAAGACACAGTCCAGAACGGGCGCCTGTGGGCAGAGGGAAGATTCTAGAGATGCCTCCAAAAGGGCATGCTCTAAGAGTTTTACTTTCATCCTGCTCAACTTGAGAGCTGTTTTTTGGAAAGATTGGTGTTTTCCACTCAGATGGGCAGACTGGCCACTTCTCATCCAAAGAACTGACGTTAGCAAGTTCAGGGAAGCCCAGCGGTCCTCCTCCACCCAAGTGTGCTGTGGGAAATGCCCTCATCTTCTTAAATCCTGCTGAAAAGACACCTACAAGGGCTCT